>BCLG01002528.1:36878-60943 GCA_001602295.1 Zoysia matrella | reverse complement strand
ACTCTTTTTGCCGCACCTGTTCGTTCAACATCTTTAAAGAATATTCCGAGAATCTGTATACATCCGTCCCGGATCGTTTCGTACCTCCATGAAACCAAACGTGGAGAGCTCGGCACATCCTGTATCGCTTCGTCCAGCAGGATGGATTGAGACTACGAATCAAACACTACCTAAAAGAATAGGTACAATTAGGAAAAACAGTCCAACTATAAAAAAAAAAGTATAGCTATTTTTAAGACAAAAAGGAACGGTTACAAGAAGGAAAATCCATATATCCCGCCTAGCAGGCCAATTATTAAAAGTATTTGCTCCAACAATAGCAATGTATAACCAGAAAAATAACAGTAAATAGATATAGTTGCCCTGTTGACCATTCGTCTTATTTAAAAATTTGGTTCAAATACGTAAAACTGTTGGTTGTCTTTCAAATAACTTTAATAATAAAGAAAGCTATAATTTTTCAAAAATAAAGCAAATTATAATAAAATATATGATGCTTATCATACTACAATCAACAACATTATTTTGGTTTTGGTGACTGGCTGTGAATGTTATTAGATTCGTTCCATCATTCCTAGCTCCAGCTATCAAGCTACCTTCACCTTGTCTTCAAAACTAGATTGAATTTGCGTTTAACCATTGGAAATGCTAGTAAGTAAAATCTGTGTTGGATAAGCACTTTAATATTCTACAGACTAAAGGACACGCTGTAGGATCGAGATCACCAAAACATGGAGGACATCTCCAGCTCATGGATGGTGGCCCAAGCGGGAGTATCAGATCATGGGGCACATGCGTCCACATCGCCCCAAAATCATGGCCTTGTCTCCAGATTCCCCGGCTTGGATGTTAATGCATGAGTTGTCTGAGAAAACCCACACCCATCCAAGGCAGAGAGCATATGGACAGTTCAGGATCCTCCAATACACCATGGGTTGGTGGGGGGGGGGGGGGTCCAAAGCTGCATCGTTCATTGTCATATCCAAAAGGGCCTTTCCTCGCATCAGCGGTGACCCATCTGTGTTTTAGTTTTTGCTAGTTGGAGTTGATTGTCGCACGTGGTGGCGATCGTTGATCGGGTTTCTCGGGGTGTTTGCTGGAACCGTGTCGGTGTAGGGTCACAATAATTCTAATCGATGTGATTCTCAAAAAAAAATTTCTAATCGATGAAGGCAGCAGGGAATGGACCTTCATCCTGAAATGTAGTAGTCTCTATATTCAAATTGTTGGACAACAGCTTTAGTTCATTTACGAACCGGAATTCTTGTACTAACAACAGCAATTTACAACGGATGGCATTACTTAATCCAGTTTTCTGTTTGTGGGTTCTGATTAGTTCAAAATCTGAATAACCATCTAAAAACGAGAGGAATTAGAACTTAATTCACTGAAAAACATGGTTATTTCAATAGGCTAATCATCAAACCAGTTAACTTGGATGCGCCGACAAGATCTACAGATCTAGATACAGATATAACTAATTTAGATGGCAAATTGGCAATTATGAATGATCCATTCAATTAGATCAAGACATAAAAATGGGTCCGTACAGTTTTCTTATTCGTGAGTGGAGTGGAGGTGAGTGATGTCAACAAGTTAGGAGCATGATTGCAGGGCCGGCATGCACACATGTGAACTGCCTTGGCCACTTTAGCTGTGCGTTGATTCTTTTAGCGTGGTGCCCCATAAATCTATGTGTGTATAGATACATGGATGCACATATTTATAGCAAGTGGGGGTAACTATGTTCCCGCTTTTTCTAGTCTGCTTGGCGATTTCTGGTGGGGGCATCATTCTTTCTTCCCCTCACAAATGCTTGAAACTGCAGTGGCCAATCGAAACTGCATTCCCCTTGGTCTCCCTGTGCCTTTAAAATAGGATGTCGTAGAGTGTTGGGAATGCTAAGTGCCCCTATACTACGCATAAAGGTGCCCTGCTGCAAGGTTCTTCGGAGTCTCGATCCCGATAAGAATAAGAGAGAGAGATCTCCACTCTTGTAGGTAGAGCCTAATCCGTACCATATGGTTTTCTGTTATTTCTTCCATCTTACATTTCTCATGACAAAGCGCACCGTGGAACACTGTCGATATTCTACTGAATTTTGCAGCTTCTGTGTCAAGATGTCAAGATATCTGAAGAACTACGAGAAGGAACACATGAAGATGGCCATGCTGAAACAAGAAGAGACATTCAAACAGCAGGTAATTAAGAGCTCATAAGCCGAATCTGCAACAGCATGGCAATTATTTCCAGGTTCCTTAACAGTAACAAGCTACACTGTATCCATTCAGGTTCAAGAACTGCATAGACTGTACCGGGTTCAGAAGATACTGATGATCGACGCGACAAACGCAATGCCCGCCGTCAGATGCACTCTCGAAGATGAGAGGCGTATCGCGGAGAACGACGAAGGGTCAAGCAGGTCATGGGACGCCTGCTCAGAGCGGAAGAAGGCCGCTGCCATAGCTCTTCAAGAGAACGAGCTCGAGTTAACTCTGGCTTTGGGGTGTTTCAGAACGGCCGAAAAGAAGGCTGCAAAGAAGGATACGTCATCTAGCGTGGATTCCAGAACGAGCAATTCTTCGTCGTCAACGGAGTCTGGTAGCCTGGATTGCAGGGTCCTGCCTCCTCCATCGCTGATCGGGTCGGCGGCTACGAAGTCCAGTGCTCATGTTGGAAGCCACCTGGAGCAGGAAGGGATACAGCAGCATCCCTGGCTACACAATTATCTGAAATTGGCACGATAGATTATTGTTCATTGTCTCACTGTATTCGTTGTATCTACCCTTCTGTTACTCCAAAAATCTTACTTAAGGAAAAAAAAAACATATCTTAATTTCTCTTTTCTGTTGGTCCTTCATTTCTCTTCCTTCTATGAGCTACTCAATCACACAATTAATATATGATTTGATGGTAATACTGTCCGTAACGTTTCAAGGCGCACTAGTACAAACTCATCTGAACCATCGGATGTTCAACATCGCTAAAATTTAATGAGCAGTATTGTATGTTGTGAAATATCCTCTAATCATTACTTCGGAGAAGGATAGCGCTTCTGACGAGCTGAATTGGAGCTGCCAGCCATGCTGGGCCCTCACAAGCCGACGCCGAAATTCTAAAGGCATATACAATCTATGCTTGTACCACAATTTTATTCGACTATGTATCTAGCTTGGTGTTTAGGTCCTTCAGTGTTTGGCTTGTAATGACAACATTTACTATGTTGAGTGACTTAAAGTCTTGAAGCCTGGAATTTGTTTGCCATGTGAGTTCTGGAGATTAATATGAAGACCATGTCTTTGCCAGGAAATGACCTGTTTATGTACAGGATGAAAGAAAATATGGCTCTGAAGACGCTACGAAGGGGGTAAAAATAGGAGAGTGGAGGAAGAGAAACTTGCCAAGCACGCTAGGCTTATCTCGTCGCAACAAATTTGATGGTATGCTGAGCCTATTACTTGAGGATCAACTATGAATAATTTGGGTCCAGGCCATGCTGAAGCAGAACAAGTTCAAGGTCCATCCAGTTCTTTGAACAATATATTCACTTTTGACATATGGTAGCATATTGAAATATTTGTAGGTTGAACTAATTAACCTGATTGGGTAAATATTGACATCTTTTTTAGATAATGGAACCAAGGTTCCAGCCGCTACACCAGGGGTTGTACAAAGCCATTCATTACAAAAGAAGCTCTGAGGCTCGATAAATACGAGGACTAAAAAACAAGACAACGACTACGTAGGTCCAAAATATGGAAAGAACAAGAATAATTATTCTTCAATTCTATTCCTAAACCTCCAACCAAATTTAATAAACATCTCCATGATCATCGTTTCCCATAAACAACATCCTAGTTCTAGATTTGCCCTCCCTTCTTCATTATGTAGCAAAGACCACCACCTTATCCAATGAGTTGTTTGAAAGATCACCTGTAAATAAGATTTTGAGTTAGTGCAATTGAACACCATATCATTCCTATTCAACCATATTGCCAACATAAGGCTGCCGCACCTAATATAATTTGATTTTTGACTTTTGTTGGTATACCATGATGCCAAGAATCAAACATATGTGATGTGCTATCAAATGGTTGAATTCCAAATGTGATATGCACAGTGTTTCAAATGAATCTAGAAAAATGGCATTTAAAAAATAAATGGTGTATAGATTCTGTAAAGTTACAAAAACAACATTAAGTTAGTGCTCCCTTGTCAATTCTTTTTTGCGAGATTTTCCTTTGTAAGAATAACACCGTTATATAGATACCACGGAAAGATTTTAATCTTCAGTGGCAATCTAGTTTTCCAAAGTGGGATTTTTATAGTAACGATCCCATCTTGGATTACAGCCCAATACAAAGATCGTACTGAGAACAATCCATTCTTATTTAAATTTCATTTAAAGTTGTCCCGACTTTCTTCCAAATTAACGAAAGCAACACTTGCTACTAACTCATACAAATTCTTTAAATTATCATATATTAAAGCTCTCCTAAAGGAAACGTTCAATGGTCTTGTACTTAATAGATGCGCCACTGTCACATGTTTCCTTCTCACTAAACTGTAATGTGTCGGGTATTTTGTTCCTAGCGGTTTATCTCCTATCTATGTTTCTTTCCAAAATCTAAGTTGGGTGCCATCATGTAATAAGAAAGAGCCTCCTGCTAAGAATTGATCTTTTACCTTCATTAAACCTGACAAAAAATGTGAGTCTCCCGGTTTCTTCACCAGTTGAGTAAGAGTTTTATTGGATAAATATTTCTTCCTTAGTAGATTCTGCCAAACACCCTCCTCATTAGTAAGTTTAAAAACCATTTACTTAGGAGGCTTTTGTTCTGAATTTCAAGATTTTTTATTCCTAGCCCACCTAATTCTTTGGGCATACATACCACATTCCACTTAGCAAGTCTATACTTCTTATGTTCATTGCATTGCCAAAAAAATCGAGATCTATAGTAATCCAATTTTTTGAAGACTCCTTTAGGAACTTTGAAAAAGGATAGCATATCCATTGCTCGACTAGTTAGAACCGAATTGATCAAGACCAACCGACCCCTAACGGATAGTAGCTTTTCATTCCAACTACTAAGCTTTTTTGGGTACTTCTCCTCATTTATTATTCAATCTTTATTTGATAACTTTTTGTGATGCATAGGAATCATTATACCACAACCTAAAATTAGCATTAGGAGTCAGTCGCTAAAGATTTAGATATACCGTTGGACGGTCGAATGTTAAATCTTTTCAATAGAGAATCTGTCGTTATTTTCTTTTTTCAAAACAAAAAATTAGTCGTTAATATTATACTATTTTACAGTTGAACGGTCGGTCATTATATTCTGTTTTTAGCGACTAACCATTTGTTGCAAACCGAACCTTAACCAGGCCACCCAAAATTTCACAGCCGGCGAACAGGCAGCCCAGCACCCGCCAGTTTTTTCCCCTCCCTCGCTCCCCCTAGCTCCCACGCGCCTGAGTCCTCCACCCTGCCGTCAGAAGCCACCGCGACGCCCCCTACCGCTGTGCCGCCCCCCTCTCCAGCCGCCACCCTAGTCGCCCGTGCCTGCGCCTATGGCCGCTCGCCAGTGTGTACGCCGCGCGCCTGTGCCTGCGCCACGCGCTGCGCTCCGCGGGAGCCCCTTCTTGCGCCGGGCTACCGCGCTAGCACGCGCCGGGTGACCTTGCCTGCAGCTCTGGCGGGCATCTCTTCCTGCAGTGCGTGCCCTCGACGGCTGGAGCTGCGCGAGCTCGTGGTGGCGCCGGCTACCTGCTGCTCTCTCTCTCTCAACCCCTCAGATCTGTGTGTGCAGAAAACGGCGCCGGCTCATGGCGGCTAGATCCACGTGCGTAGGGAGGCAGAGGAGGTAGAATGTGTGATGGATGTAGTTTTCAATTTGGTATGCATCACTTCTCTATCTTTTCTATCTTGCTGGGGTGATGTTTCGTTCTGCTGATTGGGTAAAGATCAAGCATCCTCTCCAGATCCCATGACAATTACTTTTTGAATGCGGGGAATACAAGTATGATGCAAATGATACTTTTGTGGAGTTCATCTATGTCAGTGTGTTTCTGTTGCAAAATAAGTTATACTCGAAATGAGATCAAGTAGATTTTTTTTCATAATATGATGAGAAGCACAATATCAAATTACAAGAGTAGGGTGATGTACCAATTGAATGTGAACTTATTTATTTTGACTAATATTAGGCTAATGCAGCCTACCCCAACTTGCTTGGGACTAAAGGCTTTGTTGTTGTTGTATTAGGCTAATGCACCCATGAAGTCTTAGAAAAATATAAAGTACCTGCAAAGACAATTGATTAAAACAACTTCTGATAATGATTTTACATATAGTTTTATAATGCATTCTTGTTTTCTCTGTGCTCTAAATCATCTGACAACCACAAATTCATAGTTACATCTCACAAAGAATGTAATACTAAAGTAGTTGACATTGGTCTTTACTTTTTTAATGTTTCCCTTAACCTCCAGAAGCTCTTTCTGCTTTAAAGCTAGAGCTTCCTGAATTGAGTTGCCGATTTGTTTAGCATCCTCAGGTCCATGCTCCTTGGAAAGTCTAACCTCTTCAATTAGTTTATTCTCTATATAAGCTGCCAGCTCAAAATTGAGGCTACGCAACTTTCGCACATTTGCATCTATATTATCTTTATGTCATTTTTGGATACAACCTTACTATTTCATGTTCACTATCTGCGCACCATAATGATAAAGTTTCATTAGTGGTATCATGGCATCAATCATTCGCTTTGTACTATAATAATCTTCCACAACAACTTGGTCTGAAACTCAACTGAATTATTGTCTAAACTTCAACAATAATAAAAATATTTCACTTTTAAGGAAGAATCAATTATAAAATAAAAGTATTTATTTTGTTGTATAATCTTAGTTGCTTCTTCTTTCTGCAGGATAACAAATGGACCCCTTCTGAACTTATTGGCAGGTCAGTATATTCTTTGACAAATTGAAATGCATATATGTAGTTATTTGCTTGTTCTCTTGCTAGGTATGCTATTCTGAAATTTTAGTGTTGTTTCCATGGTATATTTTCATAAATGTTCAAATTGTTGTTTCTATTGTATAATAAAAGAAATGTTCAGATCTGTTTAAATTACAGTTGACAAGGACAAATTGTTGTTTCTATGATATATTAATAGAAATGTTTAGATCTGTTTAAATTAGAGTTGACAAGGACAAGTTGTTGTTTTTATGGTATATTAATAGAAATTAGAGTTGACAAGGACAAATTGTTGTTTCTATGGCATAAGGGATTGAACTAACTGAAAATTCGAAACAATGTCCAATTTGATCAGTAAGATTTCTCTATTATTGCTTTGGATTAGTTTGGAGTTTGCACAAATAAGTAGGTGACATCTATACGATTGTTTTGCTGCTGTTATGGTTTTGCATATTTTCCAATCTTGATGAATTCAAATGTTTATTTTCAGGTTGGAAGTAATTGTCTTAAGTGGCATGATGCGGTAGCCTCCGGTCGGATCAAAGGGTCGAGGCGGTTTATTTTGTACATCCTAGATGGCACGGTGACGTCCTGCAACCTGGAGGCCGAGTCCTACCTCTTCAAGATCTCGTTGTGAGACCAGGGAAGGAGGGGAAGACTTAAAGAAAACATGGCTAAAACTGCAAAGGGTATTTCTGTTTTGTTACATGACATTTAACACTGTTAAGAGGACATAACAAAACAGGGGCAATTGGCGAGTTCGAATTCAAAAAACAGATCCATTTTTACAAAATCTCAAAAATGAGTTCATTTTCAGAATTGACTTTGGCAACCATGCAATTGCCCCATTACGTATTTATATGAATGTCATTTACTTTCTATCATTAATATAGAATACTACCTTGATGCTCCATTGACGCCACCACCTTGTCAACTATAGGTTTTCCGTTGTTAAAGTTTTTAACAAATGGAAAGTCGCCTTGATACTAGAGTGCTTAGAAACCTTTTTGTTAGCATCGCCACATCATATACCATATATCATTTACAAAAGGTGTTAAAATGTGTTTGATAGTGTAAGTAAAATAAAATAGGGTGAAATTAGTGCAACATGCGCAGGTGAAGATGGGTGTTTTTGGATGGGAGGCGAGGCTCATGAAAGGTGATAGTGTTTGGTGTTTAAGCTTCGCTCTAGTCCACCTATCGTGGACAACTCGTCGTCTCTGCCATATAAAGATCGATTCTTTGGACTTCAATATAGTGATTTTGTGCAACTACAGAACCTGTTATGGGAAGGACTTAGCTTGATCATTGAGCAAGCCACATTAAGCCGCTAAGGGGTCAAGTGCGATGCAAGTGGCCAGGAAAAGATGTGGGTTCCCCAACAGTTTGGCTCGATATAAGTAATTGCCTGCATCGTAGGATCTTATTGCCCATGGATATAGTCCTTGGTATATTACAGTCCCAGTGTAGAATGGGGACTAAAGACGAGGGCCATTGAAATGCCCTACGATCCGGCTCCGAAAACATATAAAAATGGCATCGTCGGGACTTGGAACCTCGCGATGGATGATGCCCCTGATCTATCTTGCGGCGGATTCTGTGGTAAACTTAGATGGTTGAGTTGAATGTTATGCGACTCTATTGATTAGGAGGAGCATAGCCTGGGTACAGTGTACAACCTGTGCAGAGTATATAATACATTCGTATGGTCGTTGTCACAGTATTGACACACTATAGCTTATGCTTACATTGATTAGTCTCTATATTATTTTTGTTGCAGTGAGTGAGTGTAGGTACTCGTATTTTGAAAACTGTAGGTTGTGTGCTAGAGATCGATACGGTTGCGTGCCAGTGCTCGAACTAAAACTTAGGTACTGTCGGCATTGATGAACATCTCCTCAAGACCAACCTACTATAATATGGACAACAAATATTTTGCCTCTTTTTTTGCAAAGATTCTGTAGTGAACCTTGTATAAAATTGGTTTTGTGCAAAAGTAAACCCTGTAGCCTTTTCCTTGCTATGATCAAATATGCATCTGTATATATACCCATGCCTAGTGTTAGGGCTTGCTGAGTACTTTATGTAATCACTCATTTGCATTTGTGGTTTTAGATAGAAAAGACTACGTAGATGACGTGCTAGGTTTTGTTCTGCTTCCCAAGTCTGCTTGTGACTTTAGGCCTTAAATTTCTGCTGCTTCTTCACTTTTAGCTGGCCAGCCGGTTTTGGATGATAGAAATCCTTACCATGTTGTTGCTATTGGATCTTACTCAGGTATACTATTTAAATTTGAAGCATGCTTTTGATATATATTCTGTTGTGTTTGTGTATCTACTAATCTAGAGAATGATATGTGTAGCACAAAGCATCCTAGAAATGGGGCGTGACATTATTTGGCCCTAAAAATATCACCGCTTTCCTATTTGGCTCTTTTCGATTTAAACTTTCCTCTATGGCCCCATATCTATTTTTTATTCCTTATTTGGCTCTTGGCCCTTCCGTTAGTTTTGGGTGTTATATTGGGTGCCGAAATGACCATTTTACCCCTGGACATTGTATTTGTTTCATTTTGACATTGTTTTTGCCTTTTTATTGCATGGCTTAATAATTTCATAATTGTAAACTTTGTTATGGGTTCATGTAGGTTTTAACTTTTTTTATAAAATTATCATATTATGAAACCATGCAAAAAAAAAAAACTCAAAATGAAACAAATACAAATCTAGGAGTAAAATGGTTATTTTGTCCCCCCTTTAACACCGTTAGAGGTTAAAACCGACGAAAGGGCAAAATAAAGAATCAAAAAAAGGATATTGGGTCATATAAAAAAGTTCAAATCTGAAAGGATCAAAAAAGGAAGAGATGACTTTTTTTTAAGACCAAATAAGGAATTCTCTCTGTTGTAATCTGGTTGCAAGGAAAAAAAACCTGAAACTAGCACATGGAACTAATTTGTCCAATTTGCTACTACTCTCTCTGTTCTAAAATAAGTGATATTTTTGACTTTTTAAAATCATTGTTTGACCATTCATTTTATTTAAAAAATTTACGAAAATGCAAAAATAAATAAGTCAAGCTTAAAGTCCTTTTAATAATGAATCATTTCATTGAAAAATAAATAATATTTTCATTAAAGTTTTTTAATAAGACGAATGGTCAAAGATAGAAGTTTGAAAATCTAAAAAAATACTTATTTTTAGATGAAGGGAGTAGTTTGTAAGCTCGAGTAACAATGATTCGGAACAACAACCTGAAACTAGCACATGCTCTTGGTTTATCTCAATTTGTTACTAGTTTGTAAGCTCAAAATCATGATTTGTCACGATTACTCTTGTTAAGGCAACTCTGATTGAGATACACCAAGAGCAACATTGATTCGGAACAACAACCTGTATGAATGGAGAGTTGATCGCATATCTTGAATGTGTAAAAATATTGTTACAGGGGCCAGATCCAAATTCCTGCGGTCTAGGAGCTCAAATTGCAACTCCGGAGCATGTGTAAAAATAACCTTCCTTACTTTTTTCCTCATACCGTCACCATGATTCCATCAGAAGATTTCAAGGCATGAGACACAGAAATTACCGAATGGTCAGCTCACTTGTTCCTTTTCTTGGTGTCACCATACAAAACGACACCTGTAATCCCGTAGCCTAACATTCACTACTAGAAAACGGTTTTTACAAGCAGATCTAAATCTGTTTCTGCACACGGTTTCGACTTCCGTTGGTATTAGTGAGTTTGTACAAATTATCTATTTGTACACGCGTTTAAGTAGTCTGCCTGCATAAAAAACTTAGTGCAAACGGATCTCTTAAATCCACCACAGCACTAAGTTTTTTAAGTACATATAACATTATTACGTCCACCGTCTACACAAAGAGACGCATAGAATTAAATAAATAGGCTCACCCGAGCCGGCCCCAGTCCGGTGCGTGGACCGAGCCAGACCAGGTTGCCGAGCTGGCACCAGTCCGGCGCGCGGACGCGCCAGCCCCAGGCGGCCGAGCCGGCCCCAAGTGGCGCGTGGCGGAAGAGGCGGAGGAGGGGCGTCACGGCGCCCGGCGAAGGAGGCGGCGCAGAGCCCGGCGTAGGACGCCGTCGACGACGTGTGGGCCGGAGGAGAGGGCGGCGCAGCCTAGCCCCCACGGAGGAGGCGGCGCGGCGTGGAGGACGCCGTTGATGACGCGCGGGCCGGAGGAGAGGGCGGCGCAGCCCGGCCCCCATGGAGGAGGCGGCGCGGCACCCAGCGGAGGAGGCGGCTGAGGAGATGCCGTCGACGATGAGGCGTTGCTGTTGCTTGGTGTGTGGTTATAACAGGGCGCCGTGGTGGACGGCGGAGATGGTTGCCGTGGTGACTGGAGCGAACCGCGGGATCAGGCTCGCGCTGGTGGCGCGACTGGTGGAACAGGGCCTCACCGTGGTGCTCACGGCGCGGGACGAGGCGCGCGGGGAGGCTGCCGCTGCGCTCTGGGCGAGGGGACTCCGCTCCATGCAGTTCCGTCGGCTCGACGTCACCAACCCGGCGACCCTTGGGGCGGTCTGGAGAAGTGGGTGAGGGTTATTTATTAATCGGGGCAGGCGTGGGGAGGTGTGGGGTGGCGCGCTGAGTGGGGAGGCTTCGAGTTAGCTGGGTACTGCGCAGCTTTTTCAAAATTTTCTGATCAGTGCATGCGGCCAGTAATATTGACCATTTGCACTAAAAAATTTAGTGCAAGCGGATCTTTTAAACAATCGATAATTTGTTTCAATTTGTTTCTGCGGACGGTTCTATTGCTAGGACTCATCTCGTTTTTAGTACAAATAGTTAAAAATTGTCAATCGCCTGCACTTGAGGTGGAGGGGTGTCGAGATAAACTTTTTGTAGTAGTGATTCCCACAACTGTTACTGGGCTCCTGAATATCAGGATGGAAACCACAACAGCCACGGCACCCTTTGCATTTCCTTCCGAGAACCTGAAAGTCACAAGCACATCAATGAATTTGCATTCCCTACTTACTAGTACAATGCAGTTCATAAATCTGAAAAATTTCGAACTCATGTGACACAGTTTTATTTAGAACCTGGCAGGAAGGAGTGAGATCGAATCACCTGCGGTCCCTGGTGACCAAGAAATCGGTCAGGTTCACAAAGTAGGCACACATGAAGTTGCATATCACTATCAGATTCTCAGCCTCCTTGCAAACTGTGGACCCGGCAACCAATAGCCAATTCTAGACTGCCAGAGAGCTAGACCCATATTCTCCTAGGTTTCAAACTGGGTAACGCTTCTCCTTTATTTTTCTGTACTATCATACTATGTTAGTGTATTTAGGTCTCGGATGAAAGTAAAGCCAACTGTACAAATTCGACACTAAAGTAATTAGCTGACTCATCGCTTTTGTTAACCTTAGTGCAGAATGGGGGCACCTGCTTAAGTTAAAACTAAATCATCATACATGAGAACATGGTCAAATACCAAATCTGAATCTATATCAGCTGTTTTCAATTAAACAGCCCACCATAAAATGAATCCACTTCCACAGGAGCAAAGCGGTTTCTAGACATAATTCAGACTTCGCGCATTCTTATGTTCTTTAGATACCCTATTAAAGCATATGCCCTCAAATAGCAGTGACTAGAGATATTATTCATATACCAAATCACCAAATGCGGACACGCACTGGCACATTTCGTGAATATTTTCTGCTTTTTCAGAGCATGTAGGGTTGTTAGGACCCTGTAGTAGCGGCGCAAACTATTTGTTGGCACTGTAGATGATGCATCAGCCCCATGCTCAAATTAGTTGCTTCTGGACACAACAATTCTGTTCAATTAGATAGACCCTTCACAAAAGTGATCCTAATAGCAATCCATCAAAATCCCACCAAAAGGGAGCATTGAACTTTCAATCGATTTGATAAGCAATCAACACCCAGTGAAGTGTTGTTCCTGTCTACTAACAACATAGTTCAGTTGCTTCACCTCAATTGGCTCTCTTAGAATCTAGTTCATTTCTTTAACTCGCTAATGCAAACATTATAGGTAAATCACTAACATTTATGCTATCATATAAAGTTTCCCAGAGGACCTAATTTCATTTTTGAAGATTAGGATGCCCACTTCAGCTAGGCAGGGATTCAAACAATTCATATGATTTGGTGATGGTTAATGATTTTTATCAAGGAAAGGAGCCCACAAGATGGCAACTGTGAGCTATGCCGCTCTTCTTTTTTGTGGGTTTCCTAACAGAAAAAGGGGGGATAATGTTGCATGCACACCATACAAGGTTATAAAATTACTAAAAATGGTAACCCAAGATGTGGATGGTTGGTGTCCATTCTTAGAAAACAGGTAAGACCATCGCCACCCCCCACCACAACTAAAATCCCATTTCAGTTTATATGATACTAAATGTCCAATAAGGATTAACTAAAATTACCTATGTTAACTGTTACAAATGGACCAGGCTGAAAATCAAGCATATGAAAAAACATAGACATCAAAATTTTCTTCAATCAAGATAACTCAAAACTCATGATTTTTTTTAAGATAATGGTTTTGTTATGAATAGCACATGTATTCATCAAGAGGCCAAGGGCCCCAATATATAGAGGTACATGTGAGAAAAATATACAAAGAACCCTCAGGGAAAAGATGTTTTGCACAGAAAGCCTCTAACCTATACACATATCACTAACACCCCCCTCAAACTCGTGGTGGATCAACAACACTGAGTTTAGAGAGGAAAAAACTATACTGATGTCGAGTCTGTGCCTTCATGAAGAAATCAGTCAACTGCAACTCTGAAGGCACATACCGAGGAGCAACAATCCCATCCTCAACCTGTGCCCGTGTATAATAAACATCAACACCAACATGCTTGGTGAGCTCATACTTCGTCGGATCACGAGAGATACTGAGAGCCCCTGTACTGTCAGTCAAAAGAGGAGTAGCCCCTGACATTGAAACACCAAAGTCCTCAAGCAACCACTGCAACCAAGTAACCTTGGCTAACACTTGAGCCATATCCCGCAACTTAGCCTCAGCACTCGAATGAGAAACTACGTTCTACTTCTTTGTCTTCTAAGAGATGAGCGAACCACCAAGAAAAACATAATAGACAGAGAAAGACCAACAATCAAAGGAATCACTACCACAGGTAGCATCAAAATACGCCTGGAGCAGTAAGGAGTTGGAGTGAGAAAAGAACAACCTCCTAGAGATAGTTCCACGAAGCTAACGTAGAACTCAAAGAAGGTGTCTATAGTGGATCTGGTAGGAGCAATACAAACTGACTCAAAATATGTATAGAGTATGAAATGTCAGGACGAGTAACACCAAGATAGACGAGACTCCCAACAATATGTCTATATCGTGTGGGATCCAAAAGAGGCTCACTATTAGTGGCACAAATATGGACATTGAGCTCTATGGGAGTCACAACAGTACGATCATCTGCCAGAGAGGCATGATCAAGAAGATCCTTAATATAGTTTTCTTGAGACAAGTAGAAACTCTCCGGAGTGGAAGATATCTCTATCCCAATAAAGTATCAAAGAGAGCCAAGATCTGACATCAAAAATGTCTCATTGAGACGGGCCTTAACGAAGGCAATATAGAAAGGATCATCTCCAGTGAGGATCATGTCATGGACATAAAGAAGGAGAAGAGTCCGACCATGGGTCGAAGTGCAAACAAAGAGCGCAGGATCATGATTACTGGCAGAAAAGCCAGCAGCCGTAATCACAGATGCAAAATGCTGAAACCAAGCACGAGGAGCTTGTTTCAGGCCATAAAGAGAGCGACGGAGGCGACAAACCATACCCTCAGAAATAGAATACCCAGGTGGTGGTCGCATGTAAACCTCCTCCTGCAACTTACCATTAAGAAAGGCATTCTTGACATCGAGCTGAGAGATGGACTACTGATGAACGGAGGCAACAACAAGAAAGGTGTGAATAGTGGTCGTATGAAAAACTGGCGCAAAAGTCTTGTCAATACATGACCATGCTCCTACTGAAAACCATGAGCAACAAGACGAGCCTTGTATCGCTCAAGTGAACCATCAAAGCGGGTCTTGACCTTGTAAACCTACTTACACGTGATAAGACGAACACGAAGGAAGTGGAACAAGATCCCAAGTACCAGTACGCTCAAGAGCAGCAATCTCCTCCGCCATAGCATGTTGCCATTCCTGAGGAAAAATGGCGTCATGATAAGAAAGCGGCTAAGGAAGGACCGAAGTTGAATAAGCAGTCGAGGTGAAGAAGTCAGTAGCCTTCTGGATACGATGACCACATTCAAGAGGGGTATGGTAAAGATCAGAAGAACGAGGCTGCTCAGGAGCTGTCAAAAAAGATGTATCAATGGGAGAAGACACATTAGGCAAAGGCTCAGGAGGAGGTGGAGCATCAGAAGAAGAGACAACCTACCTAGAATAAAATTGAGTCACAGGTGGCTTCATAGTATAATCAGGAGCCACAACAGATAGCTCCGAAGAAGGAACCACCGTACATTCTGTAAAGGTGGGTGTCTCTCTAAAAGACGCCACATAAAGAGGTGCCAAGAAAGAAGACACCAAAAGTGAAGACGCAATAGGAGCATCAGGAAAGTGTAACAAGGATAAAGGCTCAGCCAAGGAAGCAGGATCCCAACAATGATACACCTTATGCTCAGCACTATACCTTAAGAAGACACACTCAACGGACTGAGCAGTCCGCTTTGTGCGCTCACGAGGAGCAAGCAACACATAGCACACACATAACCAAAAAGACGATGGCTCGAGTAGTCAGACGCCTTGCCACAAAGATGCTCAAAAGGTATCCCGCCTCGAAGAGCAGAAGAATGCTAAATGTTGATTAGATAAGTGGCGGTGGAAACAGCCTCAGCTCAAAAATGAGGAGGGATGGAGAAGCCAGCATGAGAGCGCAAGCAGTCTTAAGGAGATGACGATGCCTGCGCTTAGCAACTCCATTCTGGGCATGAGTCCCTGGACAGGAAAGCTGGGCAAGGGTGCCCTGCTCAGAAAGAAACTGACTAAGTAAGTCCGACAGATAATTACATGCAGAATCTGCATGAAAAACACGAATAGAGGTGTCAAAGTGGGTACGGACCATAGCTTCAAATGTTTTATAGATGAATAAAACCTCATATGTCTGTTGTTTTGCTTGATGTTTGTTTGCATGCTAGAAGTATAATTTGAAGTGGCGGTGGCTTTGTAGTCTTGTTTACCTAGTCTTTGTGTTTTAGTGGACTTAAAGGCTACCGTCTAGACCCGAGTGATTTAGCTAACGGTCTACATTCTTTAATAGTGGGATTATACCACCTATTCATCTAATTTTACAAGTTGCATGGCATAATTTTTTATATGAAGCAAACAATATATTTTTGAAGATTATAGCTTACTGTCGGCTATTGTTGAGTCACTAGGACTAAGACAGATCCTATGATGGTGGTGGTAGGTTCACAGTACAAACTTTGAGAACCTCCCATGGTTAATACAAATTGTTTTCTTGGAAAACATGAAACAGTGATATATTATCTTGTTAGTTGGCACTGTTTGGACTTTACTGAAAGGCAGAAACTAGTGTAATCGACAGAGCAAATGCTAGATCAGTGCGAGTCTATTATGATAGTGTTAGTTGGCAGTTCTTGTCCTTTGGATAATGCTTAAGTAAAAAAAAATTTACGATATTCTAGCTTTGGTGTTGTTGGAACCTGTTGTGGCATCACCTAGGTGGTTCCTTACAAGGGTTTTAAGGTATTGGACATCATTCTTGTGAGGAATTTTTTTTAATACCAAGTTGCTATGTGGAATTTCTGGAGTGTCTTTGTAGGCACCTTCAGTTAGAGAAGCGACCTTTGTTAGTTATGCTGTGAAGTACCCTATTGCCTTGGTATATTATTTTTTCTCAGTTTCATGGGATGGAAAAAATCATTTTAATATGGCTAATAGTGGTCAACCAATCTTGTCAGTAGAGGGCATGCGGGTCGTGTGTTGTTACTCTTATGTGCTTCCAATAAAGCTGTCAGGTATTCCGCTAGCACGGATTATCACATTTGAAATAACAACCTATCCATCAGACTCTGTGTCAGATGGCTCCATAGGAGCAGGTGGATTTAAAGAGACAACTAGATGATCTACACTCAGCAATGGGTTACATCTTACTTAACAAGTCACCTTGTGCTTTCATGCATGGTGTTATTCATGGAGCTTATGTGTGGTACTAAGAGCTTATGTGTGAGCTGTAGTAATTCTTTATCAGGTGGGTGTAAAGAATAAATATTCTTTGCCTTAATATGCCTTGGAGCAATGGAGAATATGAGAGCAATTGAAAAAAAAATCACTTTAAGCACAAGGAGGTTACTAGAGTACTTGGTGGATTTTTTTTTTGTCCCTAATGATATCTTCATCTACTCAAATATGAAGGAGAGTGTGGGCAACATCTCTTAGCCTATTTTCTAGATGCCCTTTGAAAGAATCAATTTTTATGGTAAATTAAAAAAGTGTGCATTTTAGCTATCTAAGGTGGCTTTTCGTGTTCATGTAATCAGTCAAGATTGCATTTCAGATGATCTTAAGAATATCGCTTCATGGTTAAGTGGAAGAGACCTTTAATTGTCATAGAGATTCACAGTTTTTTTTTTTTTTTTGGGGGGGGGGTCTTTTTGACTTTTATTGCTGATTTGTGCAAGATTTATCTAGTATTGCAAAGCTAATGACTAGACATACAGTGAAGGGTATTTCTTTTGTCTGGAGTACTAAATGCAAGATCAACATTAAGACTTTGAAGGATTGGTATTTTGGCCTTGTTAGAGAATGGCAAGTGCTTCAGTGTGTACGGATGCTTCTCATAATGGTCTGGGTTGTGTGTCCATGTAGGGCAACAAAGTGATTCTTTGTGGCACTAGACAATTAAAGAAGCATAAGAGACATTATTCTACACATGACTTAGAATTGGCAGGAGTGGTATTTGCCTTAAAAGCTTCTAGTTGTTATATGTATGGTGAATCTTGTGAAATTTGTACTAATCATATGAGTCTTAACATATTTTTCACTTAGAAGAAGTAATTTGAGACAATGAAGATGGCCTGAGTTGATAAAGGGTAACGATATAATTATTTAGTATCTCAAAAGGACAACAAATTTAGTATTAGATGCCTTTATTTGGACTGACATTTTTAAGGTGGTGGTGCCCTCGTTTGTAGACATAGATCATATGGGTGTTACGTTATACTTTGCTAGTATTGCTAGAGGAAACTTGTATGCTCATTCAGTTGTCAATTCTTGAGTGCATGTGGCAAATAATATGATTGCTTAGTTTAAGATGTCTGTAAAAGGATAAGGATGGCAAACCTCAACAGATAGTTAGCATTGATGAAAATGATGTGATCTGTTGTAGAGGATATCTTTGTGTATAACAGAGATAAGATGTAAAGAAAGACATCTTGCGAGAAACTCATAGAATCCCATACATTGTTCACCCAGTGGAGACCAAGATGTATAGAGATCTGCAGTAGGATTTATGTTGGGAGAGGGTGAAAGTTGAAATCACTAAGTCTGTAGCTTGTTGTGGGGTGTGCTAGTAGGTGAAGGCAGAGCATAAGAGGCCTGTAGAATTATTGAAATCTTTAAAATTCGCAGAATAGAAGTGGGAGCATATCGCTCTGTAGGTTTTGTTGTTTGTCTACATTGTTATCCTTGAGATGTTATATAGATCGTAATTCATCAACTCACTAAAGAAGCACACTTTATTCTAATTGGGACAATTAATTTAGCCTAGGAATTTTTTTCTTCATATATGAAGGAAGTGTTGAGGCTTCATGGTGTGCCTAATCTGATCATGGCTCGGATTTTGTGTCCAAATTTTGGGGGTCTTCAAACTGCTTTGTTTTACATAGTTCTCTCATATACTGTTGAATTGCACCCGCAGACTATGGTCAGCCAAGAACGGATGATTTAGACGCTAGAGGATATGCTTCATGCTTGTATTTTTTTTTTTGTAAAAAAGGGCAGATGAGAGGATCATTTGGTTTTAGCTAAAATTACTTATAATAACAGCTGTTAGGCCAGTATTAAAATAGAACCATATGAGGCTTGATATGATAGACAATATTTTTCTCTGTTGTGTTGGAAAATACTAGGAGAAAGGTCTTTAGTTGGGTGGGATTGGTTCCAACAAGCAATAGACAAGATAGAGGAGTTTCGTAAAAGTATGTTAGCGGCTCATAGCTTGCCAAAAGAGTAATGCTGATGTTAGGAGGCAAGATTTCGAGCTTGATGTGGGTGATAAGTTATTCTCAAAGTATACCTACTAGAGGCACTTTACAGTTTGGTATTGCAAATAAGCTTTGAGATACATTGGACCATTTGAGGTCATTGCCGAGTTGACATTTTAGCTTATCTTTCCTGTGCTTGAATCCATGATAGAGGCGAATAGTATCTACCATGTCTCTTATGTTTAGAAGTATTTGCATGACCTAGAGCATAAGATTGACTTAGATTCAATCATAGTAGAGTAGGATTTGATAGTTGAGTTGGCTTAGTGCATATCTTGATAATGTCAGAGCGCGTACACTATCAAGCATGTGAGAGTCCCGTGGAGAAATCAATCTGAACGTGAGGCCACATGGAAGCACGTAGAGCATACACACAAGAAGTATCCCGAACTCTTTGAGACCGGCGAGATTTGCACAACTTACGTTTTGTTTGCCTTCTTTGTATGTATAGTAGCAGCAGAATTCGAGGACGAATTCTTTTAAGAGGGCTAGAATGTAACAACTCAAAATAAAATAAAACAAAAGCCCAGCAAAAGCCCATTTTAAACCCACTATTACAAAAGAGGAAACAGGTAATCCTAATATTTTAACATGTTTCCTTCCACCGCCGCCGGCTGCCAATCTCCTTGCGTGCCTCGACCGTTGCATGCATTCCCCGCCACCCACTGCTGTTCCGTGCTGCTCCTACGCCCGGTGCACTGCTGCTACGTGCCTGCTGTCCCCATCGATCAACCTGTTCAATCGACCAAGCAGTAGTAGAAAGAGGTGAGGTGTTGCCGCCGTTTCTTTACTTTTAAATTCTGTATGATTCGGATAGGATTTTGATCATGAGTCAATAAAGAAAGATGTAGAGAATATTATTAACTTTAAAATGAGTACTCATTTGCATTATTTCGTTGGGTATAACAGAAGTTATGCGTATTTTAATATTGTGGCTTAGTACTGTTTATACTAGTTTGTGCTGTAGCAGATCAAACCCGGTTTTGGGAATCTTAAATTCCGAATTTGAAAATGTGTTAATAACGAAAGTTGTAAATAATTTCAATACCTTTCCACAGAGTAGTGATTCGTAATTTTTCATTGCGTATTCGGGGAGATATGACCTTCGGAATTGTACTGTCACATTATGTCATTTTACAGTTTCAGTGACTAGGGACGATTTTGGGTAATGTTTTAAGGAGTCCTAGAGGCCAAATCTGGCTGGATTACTATGGAAGTGTTTGTAGTATTTTGTATGCTTTTTTTACAAAGAGTGTTTACATAATCGTTTGGTTGCATATTTTTAAACTTGCGAATTTTTTTAAATTCAGCTACTTGCAATATATGACAAAACAGTTTGTCCTTTGCCGGCTCGATTCAAAATAGTAGTTGATAGATTTTGTATGGTCTGTTGGATGCTAAAGTTGTAGGATGCTAAATGTAGATGTTTGCTGTAGATTTATATTATCGGCGTTCTGACCACCGACACAGTGAATATACGATCGTGGGGGTGGTGTGCCTTCGGACTCTGTACGGCTCAGTCTGAGAAGACTCGGGGGGATTTTTTAACTGGTTCGGGCCACCCTGGGCGGTGTAATACCCTACGTCCAGAAAGCGGATTATCTCGAGGACAATGTTACAAGACGGGATCCTCTCTTCGCGGGAGGACCCGAAACGTGGGCGAATAGGGGTGCTTACTCGAAAGGATGTAAAGATCCCCGGGCTCTAATGGAGCTCGTATTTGTCTTTCGTGTATTTGTGGCTGTTGCTTGTGGTGATGTTTGACCGTTGTTTCTATCGTTCTTCGGGCCTCCCTTTATATAGGAGGGGACCCTGGGGTTACAAGTAATGGGTCCTACACGAACCTGCCGTCTCGCCGATAGGTGGGCTCTCCCGTCGTTGTCGCCATCATTTCGTTCCGTCCAGGCGGGTACAGTGATGCTCGTCCGACGCCACTGTGCTGGCTACAGTGCTGTCCCGTTGTGTTTGGCAGCCGTCGCAGCTTTCTGCTGGAGTGTTGCCGTGGTGAATCTCGTCCCGTCGGGACAGATGGCAGCTGGCCATCAGAGTAAATGTACCATAATGCGGTATCTACCTCCTAGGGGTCGCTCCCCGAGGGTCGATCTCAGGAGGCCAGGGTCTTCGCGCCCCTACACGGCCAAGACATGGCCGCCGTAGGTCGCGGCTGGGGGGTCGGAACCCGTGTCGCCTGACCTCCGACCTTTACGCGTCGGAGCGCGATTGGTTAGGTATCCGGAGTACGTGATCCCGACAGTAGCCCCCGAGCCTGACGTCGTTTGAGATCTCTGGTTGAGGCGGCGTCGGGCTGGTCGTTTCCGAGGTTTGTCGTGTTCCTACAGGTGCGCGCGAGCGCGCCCGTAGGGGTAGCCTCCGAGCCCTCGAGCGACCCGAAGGGTCGGTCGTAGGCTGAAACGTTACGCGGACCACCATTCGTCGATGGTTGATTGTATCGAAACCGCTCCGCCGGGTCGACACCCGAACCTAAGGGCGATCCGAGGAATCGGCTAAGCGTCGTGCCGACGGTTAAGGTCGGACCGAGATCGGTCTCGGTCCTTACGCTCGGTAGGGCGTCTGGAGAGCCAGTTTTGTCATGGTCTGTCCATAGTCGACGTCATACCTAGGCCGAGGCCATGGTCGGCGTTCGATTGTTTGAATTGGCCTAGTGGCCTCGGCTGTCGGTCAACCGATCGCAAGGGGTTTAGCTGTGGGCCCAGCCCCCGAGCCTTGAGGCGATCCGAGGGGCTGACGGGGTAGTGCCGACGTT
Source organism: Zoysia matrella (assembly GCA_001602295.1). Taxonomy (NCBI): domain Eukaryota; kingdom Viridiplantae; phylum Streptophyta; class Magnoliopsida; order Poales; family Poaceae; genus Zoysia; species Zoysia matrella. Next base: position 38,932 of record BCLG01002528.1, on the reverse strand, counting down.
TGAGGTCGGACCAAGGCTGGCCTCGGTTTCTTCATTCCACGAAATGACTGGGAAGGGCCAGTTTCGACGCGGTCCTTGCCCATGATCATCACCACGCCTAGGCCAGGGCCATGATCAGCGTACGATTGTTCGAATTGGCCCGGTGGCCTCGGCTGTCGGTTAGCCGATCGTTAGGGGTTTCGTTCTGCGTGCACGCATCATTTCGACCTTCGAGGCCGGGCCAAGGTCGTTCTCGGTCTTTCGTTTGGTAAGACGCCTACGTCGGACCGGTTCGATGCGGTTCCTGCCCATGATCAGCGTTGCGCCTAGGCCTGGCGGTGATCAGCGCCCGAACGTCCGGTTTGGCCTGGTGGCCTCGGCTGTCAGTTAGCCAAACGTGGGGGGCTTCGTTCGGTCGCCTCCTCTTATTCGAATCCACCGTTACGGTTACGGGGATCGGACAGCTCCCGTGCCTCCACGCGGAGGGCAATCGGACCGCCCAGGAATTTGAACCGTCGGTCGATCCGAGCGGTTGATTTGAATTCGATCGGACGGTGTCGTGGGTGCGGCGGTTCGCGCGCCCGTGTCACGTCGCCGGCCGGACGTGTTCTGGCAACCGTCTTGTTGGAGTAATTGTTACCGTTCCGTCTGCGTCGGAGACGGCAAGATTCAGCCCAGGCCCGCTCGTGGGAGGCGCTGTAACTGCCCGAGTCCTTTAAAAGGAGGAGCGCGGTAACTTTGGGTTTTCAACCGGCTTCCTCGCTTTGTCTTTGTCCTTTGCGCAAGAGCTCGTTAGCTCCGCTTTTCATCGTAGCGTCGCTAGGTCCGGCGATCGCCGTAGTTCGCGCTTCCGTTGCTACCACCTGCAAAATGTCTGAGTGGGAGCCATCGTGCGTCAACGACGCTCTGCTCGAGAGGTGGACCACCGTTGGGATGGTCCCGCCGAAGGAGTCGGCAGGCTGGGTGGCCGACTACGGCCACGCCGTGCCCGCGTCGCCGCCAGGGAAGATCGTTAGCTTCTTGGCGTACTACGAGCGCGGGCTGGGGCTGCCGGTCTCCAGTTCCTTCCGCGGGGTACTCAACCAGTACGGCGCCCGGCTTCACCAGCTGGCGCCGAACGAGGTCCTCCACGCCGTCGTCTTCGTCACGCTTTACGAAGCGTATCCGAGGATCCGACCGAGCCTCCTGCTGTGGAGGTATTTCTTCCTCGCTAGCCTCCAAACGTCGAAGGAGACGGGGGTCGAGAGACGCGTCGGCGGCGTCAGCATCATGCTCCGGACTCGAGAATCTCAGAAGTATATCGAGGTCGACCTGAAGACTTTGTTGAAGGGCTGACGGGGGTCATGGTTTTATATCGACAACGTCGACCCCCAGCTCTCGGCCTTCGAAGACCTGGTGCCCCGAGCGACGGGGTCTTGGAAGTCGAAGCTTTCGGCGGTCGAGGTCGAGACGATCCGACCTCACCTGGAGGCCATTCGGCGGCTCTGAGACCAAAGACTGACCGGGACGACGGTCTTCGGCGTCGCCATGCGTCGTCGGATCATGCCGCTGCGCCGTCCAGTACATAGCCTCGGGGAGTACGAGGGGTCGAACGACGCGACCTGCGAATTCTGTGGCCGGTCTCTCTCCGACAAGGGAGTCCTGGCCCGGACCTCGGCCGTCTTCAAAGATGCCGAGAGCGGCCTTAATCGGGGGCCGCGTCCCCTCGACCGGGACCATCGTCAGCTGGTAAGCGCAAGTTTTTTCGTTTGGGTCGTAGTCGTTTGTAGGAGGCTGATTTCAGTGTCATTCAGGGTCCGCCGGTGGCCGCGATCACCGGCGGGGCCGGGACCAGCTCTGCTGCGACGCCGACTTTGTGGAGGGCCAAGCCCAACCCTACGACGGCGCCGGAGCCGAGGAGGACCGACAGGAAGCGGAGAGCGAAGGCGGGCTTCCTGAACTACTTGTCCAAGGGCGCGGGAACCGCCGCCTCTCCCACGAAGCCGGCGGCGAGGTCGCCTTTGGGCTCGAGGGCCGAGGGAGGCTCGTCGGCGAGCCAAAGCTCGGCCGCCTTGGCAGAGGCGGCCGCCGCTGCC
>BCLG01002528.1:15881-29401 GCA_001602295.1 Zoysia matrella | reverse complement strand
GTCCACCGTGGGGCGCAGGGACAAGTTGGCACCCGGCGGCGTGTTGCCGGGAGTCGCCGGCTCCGCGCCCTTCGGGGCGTGGAGAGTGAAGCACTCCCTCGACGGGTCGTGCCCCAAAATAAGGTAGCTTCGGGGCCACCAACGAGGGTGCCTTCCGCACGGAGCTTGGAGGTGGAGCTCGCCGTCATCGCTCGCGACGAAGTCTAGGCTCCCGAAGTGGAAAACCTGCCCAGAGGCGAAAGTGGGGACTTGCCACGACTGACCGTCTCTAGAGACAGCGACCGTGAGATCCCCGAAACGGAGGTGGGAGACCGAAATGTCCCCTACAACGAAGTATGGGGCCATCGAAAAGCCGAAGCGAGAGCACACCAAAACAGAGATGCCCCCATTCCTGGCGCGCCAACTGTCGGCGTTCTGACCACCGACACAGTGAATATACGATCGTGGGGGTGGTGTGCCTTCGGACTCTGTGTGGCCCAGTCTGAGGAAGACTCGAGGAGATTTTTTACCTGGTTCGGGCCACCCCGGGTGGTGTAATACCCTACGTCCAGGGAGCGGATTATCTCGAGGACAATGTTACAAGACGGGATCCTCTCTTCGCGGGAGGACCCGGAACGTGGGCGAATGGGGGTGCTTGCTCGGAAGGATGCAAGGATCCCTGGGCTCTAATGGAGCTCGTATTTGTCTTTCGTGTGTTTGTGGCTGTTGCTTGTGGTGATGTTCGACCGTTGTTTCTGTCGTTCTCCGGGCCTCCCTTTATATAGGAGAGGGCCCTGGGGTTACAAGTAATGGGTCCTACACGATCCTGCCGTCTCGCCGACAGGTGGGCCCTCCCGTCGTTGTCGCTATCATTTCGTTCCGTCCAGGCGTGGTCGTGATCCGTCGCGTCGTGCGCAGCGACAGGTACAGTGATGCTCGTCCGGCGCCACTGTGCCGGCTACAGTGCTGTCCCGTCGTGTCTGGCAGCCGTCGCAGCTTTCTGCTGGAGTGTTGCCGTGGTGAATCTTGTCCCGTCCCGTCGGGACGGATGGTAGCTGGCCATCAGAGTAAATGTACCGTAACGCGGTACCTACCTCCTAGGGGTTGCTCTCCGAGGGTCGATCTCCGGAGGCCGGGGTCTTTGCGCCCCTACGCCGTAGGTCGCCGCTGGAGGGTCGGAACCCGTGTCGCCCGACCCCCGACCTTTACGCGTCGGAGCGCGATCTGTTAGGTACCCGGGGTACGTGATCCCGACATATATACAACCTTTCGGCCTAGGGTCATATTGCTCTCTATAGGTACATGTTTGATTAAGTGCATATACTGAGTTTTATATTGCAAAACAGGTGGCAATTCTTGGAGTCTTCCGTAGTGTGTTTGTTCTTCTTCAGTAAAGAGGCAAGTGAATGTAGTTGTTGTTTTACTACTGTTTTGACTTGCTATTTTATCATCTATATTTTAATATATTGAATTATACAACCATAATTATTATTTATATGGTATATCATTCTATATGATTCTTTTATTGTTACTCCGTTGGATTCTCATTAGCATATTGGCAATGAAATTGATGCAGTGGATACCTTCTTATTATAAATTATAAGATGTGGCTGATATATAGTTATTATAAATAAAGTTGATGTGGTGGATGACTTTTCACTATGAGTGAAGCATATCATGATTATTGCATTGCATTGCCTATGAGGTTTGTCGTCAACTTATGGTTACGATTGTACCGGTACACATCGTACGTTTTCGAGGAGGGGTGCGATGTAAAAGTGGACATGCATTGCATTCATATGCATTGATTGAAGTGAAGTTATTTGCATTTCTTTGCATTGATGGATGTGAAGTTGTTGTTTTTTTTACATTGATTTACCTTCATGAAAGAAAAGTTGATCTTATTTGTATTTATGAAAGTTTGTGGAGAAGATACTAGTTATTGTGTCTGTATGAGAAGTTTATTCTTTTCACTATGGTGCTTATTACTGTTGCTATTATGTAGATATCTTTAAAATAATTGTTTTGATCAAACTGTGATTTAAATAGCTTGTCAAAACAAATTTGCTTGCTGAGATGTTTTCATCTCACCCTTGCATTATTATGTCCAAGTACTTGGATGTTTTCTAGACGGAAGAGGATTAGTGGCACGTCTCACACTTCACCTTGAACAAATTTTACTTTCTTAAGGATTTATTCTGTTTATTTTTGTTTCTCAGTGTTTGAAGATGATTCTTTAAGTTTGGTTAATTTATTTTTTTTATCTTTATACTCTTCATAGAGTTGTATTTATTTTGTATAGGTGACCATTAAATATTTTTTATCTTTGATATCGCTTTCGTATTGCTTATAAATATAAAAGAGAGAATGTTAGTTTTTTTTAAAAAGTTCATTTGATATTATGTGATTTTAGTGACATCTCAAAATGTTTCTGGATTCGGGGATGTCACGATACGGCCATGGGCTCCGCTTCCGGCAGCGACAGCAGTCCCGTATACAAGCGCAGGACCGAGGCCGTTGGTCAGAGGAGACAGTGACTCCCAAAACCGGCGACTCACCTGCGTTTTGCCAATCCCTGACGGCCCAACGACCACGGCGCGCTTGCGTAGCGGGATTCCACCGCCCAGCGCCTCATCCAGCCCGACGGCCTCCTACTAACCTGACGACGCGCTCCTCCTGAAGCACAAGATCCTGCGGCAGGTGGATGCAGTGTAAGCCCATCTGAGTCAAACAGAATCCCCAAACCTGATACGGCGAGAGACGAAGCGAGGGAAGAGGTGGGAGCGTACCGTTTGGCATGGAAAGCCCGGCGACCTCGCAGACGAGGGCGATGGCGGCGCGCGCTGTTGATTTTGGTCAGAGGAGGCGGTGAGGTTTCAAAGGAGACTGCCGGAGAGGTGGTGGACTTACGGTTGACCTTGGCGGTGGTGCGGCAGCGCGCCGCGAGGAAGCGCCGGAGGTGGGGGAGGGAGCCGCGTCTCCACGACAGGCCTATCCACCGTCGCGATCGCCGAGGGTTCCGCCGTCCTGTACATGCTTCCCTGCGGCGTCTTTTTATTTTGCATTGCGAATCTTCCCCCCAAACGGTCATTTTTTGCTTAACACAATCTTGGGAGTATCGTTTTGGCACGGAAAAAATTAAGGAGAATAAAAAGTAATGTAGCTTATCAGACTTTCTATAAAAAACAAAGGCTCATATCTGTTCTGAACGATACACAAGATAGAAAATATATACTGTATATCACGAGAGTGCAGCCTTGCATCTTGATGAGCACAGGACGAGATTTGCCGGATCATTGTCTCCTCCTCAACTTTCTGGACCGGAAATTAGCTAAAGATGGGTCTTCGTTGCTGAAAGCAAATTGTAACCGTGAGCTTCTTGGCACAAAAAAGCATGACAAAAGTATGGGTGTAAATTTCATAAAACTACATATTCTTTAAGCATGTTTAAGAAGATGTATCACAAAACTACATACTATCGCTACATGAAAAAATTTATAGGATCTTGTTTTGTTGCATTAGTTGTCAGAAACATTATTGTTCAAATCGGATTTAAAAATAGAGTTACAGTTTAGGAGAAAATCAATTTGAAATTCAAAATCTAAATTCAATCTGATGTGTCATTCTATTTGCTGGCATGGCATGCTACGTGAGAAGCCACATCGTCTCAGAGATGAAACTGAGCATGTACTCAAAATTTAGGAACAAAAATGGATCATTTCAAGATGAATTTGAACTTTTGTGTATAACTTAAGGATCAAATTGAGTATTTTTTAAAGATACAGACTGTTGTTCTGAATCAATGTTGCTCTTGGTTTATCTCACTGAGAATTGCTTTGAAAAGAACAATCTACTAGGATTCGCATCGCATAATGCTTAAATCCATGCATCAGGGCAAACATTGATTTGTTCGTGCTGCTATCTAAATTAAGCAGAGGGCAGAGGAGGGCAGTGGCGGAGGGCAGGGGAGAGCAGGGGCCTAACATTCCTGTGTGGTATGCTACAATCAAACCCTACAACTAATTACTTAAAGATTTTTCTAATGTTTACCGTATCTTAATTTGTTCTCATCCTTTGCCACTGATCCTTTCCTTTGATACTTAGTCCTAATGTCGTGCTAACGCTACAGTCAAAGAAAAAATATTAAGTTTGAAAATATTAAAAGAATATTTACTTTGTAAAATTTATTAACGCTATGGTGACGGCCCAAAAACAATATGGTAATATGAAACATACTAAGATTCATAAAAAAGAAACAAAACAATATTATATTTTTAATACATCGTCACGCATGCAACAACTGTATACTAAGAACAATAATAGGCTCAGTTTTTTCTTTCTCCATGTCAGCTCTAGAGCTATACTCTGCTTTTCAATTTTGTCAAAGAGTAAATTTCATAAATCCCCAGGTTTTATGCGTGTTATTCCACAAAACCTCATATATTTTTGTGGGTGTCACTTAACCACAGGTTTTATGGTCACTTAACCACAAAACAATGTGAATGTTAAACTTATATATTGGGAGATTCTGTGCTTGAATGTCACTTAATAATTTCATTTATTTAAATTAATCAAAATCTATATGCCATGCATATATGAAGTTAGAATTTACAACTCATATTTATAACTATTTCTTGATACATATGAGGTTTTATGAAACAATATGACCGTAAAATCTGTAGTTAAGTGACAGACTAAAATATATGAGGTTTTGTGAAACAAGGACCATAAAACCCTGAGGGTTTATGAAATTTACTCTTTTGTCAAATGCTACCATGTGCTATACACTGTACATATCTTCACAGTCACAATGTTGTATTTGCTTGCTTATTTATCTATTTAATCCTTGATCTTGTATGCGAGGCCTGAGAAGTAACTAAGGCATACACAAAGACTAACCACATCAAACATGGCTCTTGTCGCAGTCCCTTTGCTAGTCCCTTTGCTACTGCAGGAGTCCAACGCCTGTGCTACATAAAGTGCAACATCGCATCCTAATTGCGGAGTCCAATGAGTTAGTCTCTCCTGCCATGTTAGAAACTCTTAATCAGCACACTCATCAGAAGCGTGATACATGATTACAATGTAAATACCTACCAATATATATCATTTGTCCAAACAAAAGTCTGTGACTTAGATGAAATTTAGCTACAAATACCATCTAGGATGGCTGTAAAATTAATGACATGTGTGCTTAACCCACCACACAAAAAATGATGAAATGCTTTTACTGAAAACCAATGTTTTTATATCCATTTAGGCTAAAGTCTAGAAATAGTGTGAGACAAAAATAAAAAGCTAAAGGAATCTACAGCAAGAAAAGTAATTACTTCGAGCCTCTCAGTGAAATCCAAACATTTCAAAACTGGATATAGGTGGCAAGCATACATCCCTTTTACTATTAGTGTGCTGCCAAATCAGAACCCAAATGTACATTTCAACCTCTCCAATTAAAAGCAATAATTCCATACTGGTATAAGTGACAAACATCCTTAAAAAGGATACCAATCACCAACTTGATGCTACTCCTATATTCATACTGCAATATGGACTGCCAAATAACAGTTTTATTAACCGGGGAAATACTATAACACTATGAAAGGAATACAAGGAAATAACAAAACATAGAATAGGCTATCATTTCACAAACATAAAACAAGAATTAATTAGTTTGACTTAAGTGACTTGTATGGGCCTTTCCCTTCTCTAAACAGATGTAAGGAAGCATAGAGATGCCTAAAATTCTGGACACTCTTGAATCATTTTCTACAAACTTATACTGCAACTTTCTCAGGATTCAATTGATTTACTAAGAGATTATTTTCTTTCATGCGGAAGGTGTAAGACTGAAATGGCATGGTTGTCAATAAGTTCAAAAAAAGTTAGCAGAATTCAAAGCCAAGGTACAATTGGCTGATTTAAGGTGTGTGACTGAACCTACCCAAACTGTTCTTGCAGCCAAGGTACTTGCACGACTTACTGATGACCTGCACATTCATTTGCTGATAATGTAATAGAATCAATGCCATCATCAGCGTGAAGCCATCGATGACCACCAGTATTGCTGTCGTCCCTGAAAGGAATTCACATAAACATGTCAACTTGTTTATTGTTAAGAACCTTTAACTAAATTAGCTGTCAAAAAAAGTAGATGTAACAACAAAAAAGAAAATTTAAAACATGATAGGAGACCAATTGGGTTCCATCTTATTGGTAAAGTCTTAGCGCAATTTAAGTTTTATCAATATCTAGATAACCATATATTTAACTGTAAAGAAATTCGGCACTTCGGTGTGGGCGGCGGCCATGTAGGGGCAGCGCGGCGCGGCTTCACGTGGAGGTGTGGGAGGGGGCGGCACACCGGCGCTTGGAGGTGCGTGGGCGGGCGGTGATGCCGGGGAGGGGCATGGGCAACGGTCATGTCGGGGCGGGGCAGCAGCCACGCATGCATCCATGATGGGGAAGGGACGGGGAGGTGAGGGTGGGAGATCCAGACGCCCTACGCCGTCAGATGTGAAAGAGGCAGTAAATTGAGAGATCTCATCCATTGAATGTAAAGGAGGGATAACTCTGGTCATAATTTTTTGGGTGGACAAAGTTTAGTTTATCACTGTTGGGGACGATTTTATGTGTGTACTTAAGAAAGAAGTAATTGTCTTTTATATAGTAGAGAGATAATTGTTAGTATTTCAAAACTTCACATAATCAGTACTGCTCGTAATAGCATGCTACAAGTTTAGATCCTAATTTATTGTTCGGCCACTGTTAGGAAACACACCAATAAACAGGAGTAAGAATGTCCTCGCTTTTTTTCTGTAATGCGGGTTACGTTCTTGCTCTTGTTGGACTATATACAAATGGAGAAAAGATTGTCACGTCCTAACCGAAGTTTGGCTATTACAACATGGAGCATAAGTGCTCAAAGATACTATTTTTTGGCTGTTAGCACAGGGAGCATAAGTGCTGAAACATGCTTGTTTCTATGTTTTTTTATTAAATCCTATGATGCTTGTTTTTTTCTGTTGAATACATGAATTGTTGCTCTGTCCAAGGGAACTGCTGCACAATTTCAGCTAGTGGAAAATTATATTTTTTCCCTGAAGTTACAGATTTGTTCTGTTTTTGTTTCTCAAAGTTCATATTATAGTGAACATGTTGTAACCTGATCGTGTCACTAAAATATTGACAGCATGTCCAGAAAACATGCTGTTGTGCCACTGAAACTTTGACAGTATGTGTTCACTGAATTTTTGGCAGTATAAGATATAGTTCCTTCTCGGCATGGCAATATGTATTCTGTGAATTTTAACAGGTATCACATAGATCATAAGACTAAATAAGATGACATAGTTAACTGTTGCAATTACATATAGGTCACTGATTGTAAAGGACTACAATTTTCATGTTACATTACACACCTTTCTAAATACTTGTTACATCACATACATCAGTTCCTAACTTGCCTTACTCCCTAGATCTATTTGGTTATTTTCTTAGGACATGCCAATAGTTGTCTTGGTGATGGTTTCTTGACGGTCTCCACTGCTGCTGAAGAGCCTTGCAATGCTGAAATCGAGCATCTTGGCGACCATATCACTGTCAAGGAGAAAGTTTGCTGCCTTCAGTTCTTGATGAATGATACTGAAGCATCTTGGCTCCTGGTGACGTCAAACAAACAAACATCCTGTCCAAATTGTGAATGCAACAGTGCAGGTCATATATGTGGCCATTATTATCCTTTGAATCTGCTATAATCAGTAAATTTGAATAGTTATTGTAAAATAGACTTGCTATTAGACCACTTACATTTTCAAGAATGAAAGTGCATACTGACTATCGGCGTTTCGTATTGCCGACACAGTACAATTTGTGTATCGGAGAAGGGTTCGTGTGTACTCCTTGTTAAGGTGGCCAAGTTTATGGGAGACTCAAGAGATTTTAGCCTGGTTTAGTCCGTCACGGAGATGTAATACCCTACGTCGAGGATCAAAGGTGTGTACAAATTGTAGAACTCAATCGAATGGGGTTACAATAGTGCTAGGGTTCTTGCTCGAGTAAGAACTCTAGGTCTTTCGGGGGTGCTAAGTGTGGTGCGTGTGTGTTAAAACTCAGTTGCTCGTTTCATGGTCTGTTGCTCATATGTTGATCTAGGGTCCGCGACGCGACCTTATATAGGGGTCGAACCGGGTTACAATAGCTTGGTGCCCAAGTAACCAGATGGCAACTGACAGGTGGGACCACAAGCATTTAGAGTTGTTATGCTTGACAGCCTCTGAGTGCTAGGTCATCGTGTTGCTGTCTCTGTCTTCATCCTTTGTCCAATGCGGTTGGGACAAAGTTAGCTTTTCTCTCTACCATCCAGCAGACCGTGTCTGCCGCATATTGTTAGGAATCTTCGTGCTAATCGGGGGTTAGTCGTCCTAAGGCGGTGCCCAACCTGAGGGTCAGACAAGTAAGGCGGTGCTCAACCCGGTGGTCGGATGAGAGGGGGCAATGCTCGATCCGGAGGTCGGATGGGCCTTTGCTTGGTGGAATCAAACCGCGGCCTACGATATGATGCTCTGTCTTTCATGGCTGGGCCTTTTGAGTGGGCCGATACTGTGGATACCCTGGGTAGACAGTAAGATGCATCATCTTCTGAAAGGTTTGCCCAAGCCTTCATTTAGCGGTTTGCCCTGACCTGATAGATTATCAGCCCACGTAAGGCATCTCATGAATTAAAAAAATTTTTTAAAGCTGGTGAAGAGCCAAGTGATTTGCATTTGTGGATGGCTACTCACACAAAGGATGGTCAATGGTCAAACACCGCATCTTAGAATGCCTATGTGAGTACTACATTTTTAAAACTTCTAGACTGATTACAAGTAATATTATGAATCTTTTCATCTTTTTCAGTTGATCTAATTCTTTGTATTCTTTTTATACTAGAATTATGTACTTGCTAAAATTTCTGAGAGAGAAGCAATGTCAGAAAGAGATGTTGTTACTGCAGAAGAGGAAAACATTATTTTCCAATCGGCCTATAAGCAAAGCATGAGAAGCAAATCATCTAGACTTCATGCTCATGGATACATGGCAAAATATCCAACACGAAGCCAACTATTGAATGACAAACTTGAAGAACAAGCACGTGCTGCAGCAGCAGCCCAACACAGAAACAATGAGCTTCAAGATAAGGTGCAAAAGTTAGAAGAACAACGTGAAAAAGATGCCTCTGAAAGGGAAATAGAAAAGGAAGAACTTAGGCAAACCCTCGGGGAAGAACTCAGACAAGAACTCAGCCAAGAACTGAGGCAAGAGTTTCTTTCTTTGATAGCGCAACAGCGCGAAGATACCGGACAAAAAGAAATTTTTTTGGCTTTTATGTATATATGCAACATGTGTGTGCTGATATTTGAACTACTTTTTGATGGTTAGGCTAACCCAGAAACCATCCATACTCTGAAGATTAGGATGAAAACAAACGGAAATGATCGAGAAAATATCCATCCCATTTTTGTTTTTGAACGGGAATTAAAATAGGAAAGTCATGGTTGGAAGACAGGATCGGGATAATCGGATTTACAAAAACAGAAAAATTCAAACGGAAAGATATCGGTAACAAACGGAAAATGATAATTCAAACCGAGAAGATAATAAAATTAAGTTGTGTAGTTAAAAAGAGTTAAACAAGTCTTAACTCTTAAACATAGTCTCAACCAATAACATAGATGATTTAGACAGTGAATTACAGTGTAATGAGGAACGAAATCCTGGTCACTTGGAGTCTAACTATGGCCATGTGAGGTGTTCCCACCTAGCCGATGGGATTAGGTTCAGAACTTCAGATGGGCATGCTTAGGTGGGTATGCTTAGGTTAAGTTTGACTGACAAAATCTTTCTATCTCGGATTTTAATTCTATTCCAGGTGCAATAAAATAGGAAAATTGAAAAAATACAAGAAATTACCGACCAAAAAAAGGTAAATAAAAAAATGGTCGGAAAAACACTCCTCCCATTTTTGTTCCCGTCCTGACCACTCTGATCCCATTTCTATTCCCGTCCCGTCTAAATTTCGATCGTATTGAAAACAGTCAAGAAAAAATGGTTTTGGAACCGGGACGGGATGGGAATTCCGTTCCTGTCCCGTCTAAATTCCAATCTTAGTGCTGCAAGGCTAAGTGAGGGGAACAATGACAACAGCTCTGATGAACAAAAGAATATATTACCACAGTTAACTATAAAAATGCTCAAATGGTTCATGTCATCATTGATTTGTACAGACAAAGTGAGTGTTTTAAATATCTAATATTTATCAAACAACATTACTTTTGTACAGACATAAAAAAATAGTGTCTTAGTCACTTTGATTTGAATACACTTATTGACTTAAATAGTTAATATTTATCAAACAATATTACTTTTGCCGACTCAACCAGAAAGCATTCTGACCACATAAAAAGAAAATAGGCAATCTCCACGGTGCACTAGATCTTATATGCACTTAGTAGAATTTTTCCAATACCAACAGTGACAGTGCGCCAGCGACTTTTATTTCTTCACAGAAACTGTTGAACATGGCTAAAAACCATGCACGAGGAAGAACAGCTACGAAGCACATCTCTTCCATTCTTTCTCTTGTTATTACTCTCACTGGAGTTTTTTTTCATCCACTGGCCATGGGCTATGGATGTTCTATGGTCATACCTAGTGTCTTTTTTTGGAATAAGTGTGGTTTTGTTTAAAACAATAGAGTATATTTTACATATTGCCTTGTCCTATTTCTATTATTCTGCTATCTGTTACAAAATAAGTTTTTTGAAGTTCTCTCATATTTTGTGTTGCTTGTAGCTAGGATGGGCATGCATTTAATGTTTAAAATAACTAATTGTTGTCTCATAGAAATTTTTCTAAACCAAATAAAAGCCTACTCCCACCGTTCTTAAATTGATGTCACCGTTGACTTTCAACATCAACTTTGACCATTCGTTATATTCAAAAAAATATTTCAAATGTGTAAAATTTTGAATTGTGATTCAAATAATTCTAATGATAAATCAAATTATAAAAAAATATGATATTTATCAAAAAAATTGAATAAGACGAATAGTCAAAGTTGTTGTTAAAAGTCAACAGCGATATCAATTTAAGAACGGAGGGAGTATGTAGGAAGTAATTAAACACTGACCCATAATAAATGCCTTTTAATATTATTCAGCTAGCTGTTCCAAATAAGTAATTTGAAGTTCTCTTACATGCATCTGAAGTTCTCTCATGTGCTATACAAAAAGATGAAGTTTGTTATGGGGTAAGATTGGGAACATGAGTAATATTTTTGTCATATTACGCGGATAATAAGGATCCATGATTCTTTCCCTTGATAAAAAGAAATTCTGTCCTCGGGATCCCAATACTGGTGTGATTTGATATGATCTTTTGACTGTTGGCACCACTAATGAGATAGCATATGGTATATTCTTGGCTGTTGCATAATGTGCGTTCATTTCTCTATCCCATGCTAATAGTTCAATATGTTGCACTGCTTGTAGCTTGGATAGGCTAATAATAAAATGTGGTGCTAACATGGGATGAGGGTAGTAACTGTCACACCCCAAATTTTCCAATTTGGAGATGTGAACCTTTTCAATTATTAAAAGTAAAATTTTTGATTATTTAGAGGATATTATCAATTTATTTAATTGTTTTTGAATTTTAAAAGTATTCAAAATTTCCTTGAAAATAAAGTACTAAATGTTTTTGTTTAATATTAACTTACTTTAATAAGATGATTTTCTATTTATTTTAAAACTAAGTTTATTTTAATTGACAAAAAAAAGAGGTGCTTCCCAAAATTTAATTATTGGTAATATATCTTGAAAATATGATTTTTATTTCAAAATCTGGTTTTATTTTAAAAGATTTCAAATAAAGCATGAAATGAATTTAGGTCAAAATCTTTCAAATGATTCTTCTGTTGTTTTATAAATAATTGGATAAATCAAATTATAAGCAAAGATAGAAATGAATGGAAAAGAAATTATAAAGAAAACAAAAAGGAATTAAAGAAACAAAAGAAATAAAAGAAGAAACCTCTCCTGCCACCTTGGGCCGCAGGCTCTCCTCCTTCCTTTTCCTTTATCAGCCCAGCTGGCCCAGCCGGCCTTCCTTCTCTCCCCACACTGCCCTGCCCGTCATCTCCTTCCTCCAGCCGCCCCAACCACCAGCCGAACCAGCCGCGCGCGCCCTCCCTCCACAACGGCTGGCGTTAGTCCCAATCCGCCCTGGCAACCACTTCTCCGCGTTCTCTACACCCTTCCCCATAAAACCCCCTATCGCGCCGTCTTTCAACCTTCCAAAAACCGAGCTCTCCCTAGAAACCCTAGCCGCCATGCTGCGCCGCCCAACCAAGCCGCCTCAGATCCTGCGCCAAGCTCCACTGCCCTGCGCCACCTCCTTCAAGCCGCTTCTCTCCGCCGGAAGCCACTCGGACCGCCTCCCCGATGCCGCTGAAGGTCGCCACCACCACCTCACCGCCTCGCGCTCGTCCGAGGCCGTCCTTGTCGCCGACAACAGCATGGGTAAGAATCCCCGCGAGGTCTTCTTCAATTTGGGGCCTTCCCCGCTGAAATCCGTGCAATAGAACGCCGGAAACGGGGAGCTTCGGCAAGCCCATCCATGGCGCCGCCGCGCCGGCCTCAGGCTACACTGGCCAGCCGCGGGCCCTCTCAGCCGCTGGATCCCCAACCGATGGCCGAGATTAGATCGCGCCCTCTTTCAGAGCTAACCAAATGGCGACCGCTCAATCCCAATCCGAGCGCCCACATTCTGCCACGTCTACCATATATTCCTATCCATCAGTTTCAGAATCAAAGGCCGTGATTAATCCTAGGTATTCCATATAAAAATAAATCCAGTCCTTACTGTGTCATCATGACATCATGCTGACATCATCATATCTTTTATTTAAAATCTATTTAGGAAATCAGATTTAACTAATTACATATTTGTTTATTAACATAATAATAATAATGATTAATAATATGATTAATTCATATAATTCTTATAATCATTATTTTAATAATCAATCATTTTACAGAAAACCCCTATAGGTTATTTAATTTACAAATCAACCCCTATCCTGTTACAACTACACATTTAGCCCTTGTCAATGATAATATTAATACCTATAATAACATTATCACTAATAATAATATTAATAATATCAATATTATTAATACAGATAATAATAAGAGAAAATTGTGACACTGACCCTGTTTGTGAAGCCAATTGCACGATTGGCTCTGTTTTTTAGGGTTTGCAGAATTGAACCTAGCTTTTTGAAATAAAACTGCCATTTGACCTTAAATTGTAACACCGTTAGCACCAGGTATTTTTTGGTGATTTCAAAATAAATTGATAGACAATGAAACGGACTAAAATACCCTGCTTGTTTTTGCCACCTCATGACCTTGGCGGGTCCCCTACCTAATCTGACACTCACGGGCGGGCGGATCTAGGTGGAGGCGCCACAGGGGAGAGGCTCACGCTCGGACGCGTGCGGG
>BCLG01002528.1:0-15710 GCA_001602295.1 Zoysia matrella | reverse complement strand
CACCGCGAGTCTCGCCTCCCCATTGCGTTGGCCTGCTTCACCTCAGTTCCCATCCCAATCCCCTCGGGTGCGCCGCAGCTTCTCCCAGTTCCCCTCACCTTGGCCTGCTTTCCCTCGTCGATAGATCAATGTCAAGAGCAAGTAGCAGCAGCTGGTTCAAAGAGATGTCGCTGCCCATCATCGAATGTCCAAGATGCCACATCCTCATCATCAGGCTAGTGAGCAAGCAGGTTGAAACCTACGGGAAGGTGTTCTACAAGTGCGAGAATAACACACGGGTGAGTTTCCTGCAGATTCTTTAGATGCCGTCACAACAGTTTAATTCCATTTCTGTTGGATTTCAGGATGATTCGAGGTCATGCAACTTTTTCAAATCAGAAGAGGAGTATGAACGATACTTGCAACGTCAAAATCGTTTGGTACATAGGGAAGATAGTGCTGCTCAAGTGCTGAGAAACTCAGGGCTAGATGTTGCTGCAGTGCAGAAACCGAGTCAAAATTTAGTGGATTTGAAGCAAGAGATTTTAGTGATGAAGCAGCTGCTTGGGGAGCTCAAGTCAGAGGTGGTCGCAAGGAAAAATATTGTTGTTGACAATGTGTGTTTAGTAGCTGCATGTGTAGTTTGCATATTTGGAATCTTTGTAGCCTGTGAATTGATGCAAAATTAAGCTTCCAGTGTCGTAACGCAGTCAGGTTCAGAATTAAGTATCCAATGTATCTTTTTGGGTCCTTCAAGAACTCCTCTAATCCTGTGTTGCAAGGGCATGTTTGGGTTGTTTGATATTGTTTGTAAATTGTTTGCAAAATGTCCAAATTATAGGGGCGATGCTGTAAAAATTTGAAGAAATTTAAAATATATTCAAACTATTTCAGAAAGTCCAAACTTTAATTGAAATCAAGTTCTAAATATATTCAGTTACTGCTGAACTTTTTCTATACACTAATTTTTATTTACAAAACAGGGTCATTTCTGCAAATAAATCAACAAAACAGGGTCAATCATGCAAAGGTAAATACATCCGTTTACATAATGCTTAACACTGTCAACTGGTTCTAATGGAGTAGGGTCAATCTCAGCATTCAATTCAAAAAACTAGGGCCAAATCTGCAAAACCTAAAAAACAAGGCCAAACATGCAATTAGCTTCATAAACAGGGTCAGTTTCACAATTGGCCCTAATAATAATAATTGTAATTCTAAAACTAATTATATCCTTTTATAATTAAGCCCTTCTAACTTTAGTAAATTATAAAATAATCTTTGTTAATTAATAAATTTCATATCTAAATACTAAATTTTATAAATTAATATATCTTAGTATTTTAATAATTAATATCAATAATAATAATATCTGTTTTATAAGAAAACCCTTACAAATTTATTAAATTATAAAATTAATTTCTGTCAATTAATAAATCCATTTTAAAACCCATAGTTTTGTTAATTAATATATATTACTTTCTAATTTCATAATTTACATCTAACTCCTCAAAACTTAATTTTAATTACAATTTAGTCTGTGGAACCTTAAAAACAACATAGCTTTTGAATCGTAACTCCGATTTAAGCGATTCTTGCGTCAAAACGACCATAGCAACATAACCTATGCATTCATGACATCATCCTATTGATTCCCTTTTGTTGTATGCATAGTTGTGATGGAATTATGTTTCTTTGTCTATTTTGTCTACGCATTTATATGGATACGGTTCGGATCCGCATTACAAAGATCGTCAGCATCAAGATTCCAAGATTTGTTGAGCAGCAAAACCATTATGAAGGCAAGTATCCTTGACTATCTTGTACCTATTTTACAAAAGCTCTATCTCGTAGATTGCATGCTTGTGTCAAATTGATTGCGCACCTATTATTTAGGTTTCTACCTAGTCTTTCTTTATTATACCTTGTCGCCCTAGTTTATATTTTTGTTGCGTACATTACATGCTTAGCTCTGCTGTTGTTCGGATGGGTGAATATTAACTTGATTAATTGTTATACTTGCTTCACGAGGATTAATGTGCCATTTAATAGCAACCAAAGATTAGTGATTTGGGTAATATGGTCGATATAGGGCTGTGTGCGGGATTACCGGCACTATCTCTTTGTGTGTTATCTTCCCAAATCTAAGGACTGATACATGGAGCGACCACCAATGTGTAACCATACAACTATGAGCCAAGTATGGTGTGGCCTGGCGTAGTAAGTGGTGGAGACCAGTTTTGTGTGTGCTAGCTAGTGGAGCGGGGAAAGCGGGTTATACCGGAACCGCCTAGAGCGAGATGTGTGGAGAAAGAAAGGTTACTCTTGAGAACCATTTGGCACAAGAGGGGGCCTCTCAAGTAATGGTTAGTTTCTGATGGGTGAAACCTTAGTGGGTATGTACAAGCTGGAGGAAGCCATAAAAATTTTTTTAAGTGATCTTTTGGCTCTCACACCAAAAAAAGTGTGCAAGTGCACAGCTGACACAGGCGGAATAGAGATTTTTTAGTCCACCTGAAAACAGAGGCTGAAATCACTTCTCGTTGGGAATGTGTACCACCTCTGCAGAGGTAAAACTGTCATGATAGCCATGCTCACGGTCGCGAGCATTGCATGGACCCTCACATAATTAGTGAGATTTTGGATATGGTTTGGAGATCACAGTGAGAGACTGTGATTGGTTCTTATGTTGGTGCTACAACCGGGTAGGCTGTAGGCTTGTTTATAGGTGATCGGTGTCTATCACTTAGCAAATAGGTGCTTAATAGGAGTGTGTCTCTATTGTAGGTTTATGCAAAAGAACTCTATATTGCGTTCTCTTTGTTTATTGTCACATGTCATCTTTTCTCATACTTGCTGGGTACATCTTGTACTCAACCTTGCCTTTATGAATGCTGGTCAATTGAAAAGAAGTTTGGCAAGACATTGAAAACTCAGGAGATGAAGTCTAGGTGTGCTGTCTCTCTGATCAACTACCTGTGAAAGTTGCACTATGCTTAGTTACTTTTCTGCTGCATTCAGTAATTACTGCTTTTCTCTTTATTTGAGACATTGTGCCGTTTTACCATTAATGAAGTCACTTTACATGTGAAACAAACTTGATTCCTGTGCACACATAAAGGGTCACTTGGTTTTAGTCTTAAAACCGTGTGTGACAGTAACATGTCTGCAATAAGGTGGCTCTTAGCTCCATATTTGGTTGTACTATGGATGTTTTCATTTTTTTTAGTAGGAAAACAAAGAATAAAGTGTGGACCTAATATTTTTTTGGTGCTGAAGGTTGATGGCTGAAGTCAAATGAAACAGTTGAAGTCACACGGAGCTGAAGAAACTCTATTAAGGCCAATCAATGCCAAGGATCTTTTTTTACTTTTCCTTTGGACTGTTAGCAATCATAGCAATATCTTATTTTTTAGTTTCAGATTTCTATGAATGGGGATTGTTCTCGCAAACGTATCAATGATAGACATTTGATATTTGTTAGTAACTAAGATAATTATATTGTAAATACGAGTATTTGTGATTTTCACATTGAATTATGGATTGATTTAATATTATTTTTTCATGAAATTTGATACTCCGTTGCAATAACTTGCTATTACCAAATTATATATGGTATAATGCATCATCATAAATGATTCATTTGTTGTGATAAATGACATATTACAATGGTGCGGATTTATTGTGATACATTATTACCAAAGTGCTTGTAGGTTGCTATGTAATACTTGTTGCCGTGTTCACTGACCACTGCTATATGACATAGTTACCATGAATAAAATTTTGTTGCATAAGTATCTCTTGCAACAATATTTCACTCGTGGCAATAGACATTATTGCATCCTGCTATTGTTCATTGTAATAATTTATATCTCACCAAATATTTTTACATGGCAACAAAATATAATGCAACAAAATAACACACATGGCAAAAAAAATCTTATTTCACCAACTCAGTTGCCGTGGCAATAATGTCTATTGGCACCAAATATCTTCATCGCAATATAAACTATTGCAATGTTGATAGTCATTACAATAACCTCTATTGCGACAATATTATGTGTGCATCTCTTATCAATTACGACGATCTATCTCATTGCAATATTAACTATCACAATGATCTTTCCAATTGCAAGAGTCTATGGCCACAATATCGGACATGGCATCTATTATCTATTGCGACCGGTCATATCGTGGTGATAGAGATATGTGTTGCAATGCGAATATATATATCCAAGGAAAAAAGTTTAAACCACGTCAATACTTGCCACACCTGCCAACGCACATGATTTGGTTGTAAATAGTATAGTGCAACAATTCAGGCCTTATTGCAACGCTTTGGTGTCGTTGGCCAAGGGGCAAAACTTAGTAGTGTCTTCTATCCCACCAATTGTGGGAGGAATGAGAGAAGCAACAACAGAGCCTGAGTCCTCGCCCCTCACCCACTTAGGTGAGGACCCGGATACATCATGTGACGCCCTCCGACGGCGGCAGGTGTTGAGGGGCACGATGTCGGAATCGTCTTCCTCCACATCTGTGATAGGACTTGAGTGCCTGATCTTTCAGTGAGGTGATAACTATCGATTTGGTAGAGTCGACTCTCACGATTCGACTACAAACGAACAAGTCACGTGTGCCTTAGCAATCATAAAACCAACTTCCAATAGTTGTTGATCGTGCTGGACAGCAAGATCAACCTGATCACGAAGATCAATTCTAACAAGCAATCGAAGAACAAGCAAGAACAAGATACGACAAACCAGAAATCTCTCAAATGTGAGGTTCTCGAAAGCTGTCTAACAGGTGATTGTTGGACACAACTGAAGATCAGAAAGTTTGCACAAGAGCTAAACAATAACAAAAGAAAACCCAAGTGTTCTTGGTGGCGGTTGGACCTTTAAATAGAATGGAGGACGACCAAAGGATTTTGGGGTTGTCCTCAAACCCTAGGATGCACCCCTAATGAGCTCAACTTGATACATGGGCCAATGGCCCATGTTGGGGTGGCGCAGCACCTTCTATGTTAAAACAGTGATTAGAGCTGACTCCGATGCGATATAGGTAGACTTCATCAACTTGCCAGAATGTACTTAAACACTCAAATTGGATTCCATTTGAAGTTGTGCCTTCTGTTGCAAGTTTGTACTGTTTTGTAGTACGAATCCACCTTGTGTGAATATTTTCATTGAAGTCTTCATCTAAAGATATGATGTCCACGTCATCCTCCCCCCTTGAATTAGAGCCGTCCTTGACTCAAGTTCAAATTGCAAAACAACCACTCCACTACGTTCTCATAAAATCATGAAAGGTGGAGGCCACGGGGGTATATATCTGATCTCATCCTCCTCCCTCACTTAATTTGGAGTCGTCGTCGACTCAAGTTCAGATTGCAGAACCGCCACTACACCATGCTCTCCAGAAATCATGAAAGGTGGCGGTCAAAGAGATATTCTGATGCTGTCAAGAGGCATAACAAAGACATATAAGATCTCATCATTCTCCCTTCTTTATAGCAAGACGTCCTCAGCTTGATCTACTGGTTGGCAAAATTTCTTGTTGTTATATTAGGACAAGTGATGAGCATGTAGCTACGCTACAACAACAACTTCTACCGCTTCAGGAGTTGTTCCTGTTGATAGATCACAAAAGTAGAGAAACTTTGCAAGGCATTATTAGAGTTAGTGCATGCTATTAATTGATCCTGTTTTTGCATCTAAAAAAGGGTATTTTAGATTAGTGTACATATGACTGTTTTAGACACTAAGAAATCACCAGTGTCATCATATTTGCTAGTTGCATGAAAAATACAATAGCTAAAACATTGCAAGCTGCAACTCTGAAATAATCTCTTTGTCAAATAATTCAAGTTACAAGGAACATCAAATTCAACATAACCTAAAGAAGTTAAAGAAGATTTGAGCTCCAACTTTTTCTCATTCATATCAGTGTAATGAAAAGGCCTATTCTAGAAATGTGTGTACTCAAGAACAACATTTTCATGTCCATATACTAGTTGTGCTTTTGGGATTAAAGAAACTTGTGCACACAACTGGTTATAATCATAAGCGAAAGGTGATGTTTGTGACAAATCGTAAGTCACTGGAGGCTCTATGGAGGATTGCAAAATACTAGTGTGAGCAATGAGCAATTAGAAATCAGCATGAGCAGCATGAGTATACAGAGATAGGGTAAGGGACTCACAATGTATTTCATTTTTCTTACGCTCCTGGAATATAGTAGACGCCACACAAGCATCATTATCCATATTCTTCATTTTCTCAAGTAGCTCAATGTCTCGTTCAAACTTCTGCCCACTCTCCAACAAGATGTTAGCTATAGGAGAAGACACAAAAGAGTGCTCTCTTTCTAGTTGTGCTATCGTAGGAAGAGATAAATATAACGACCTAAAATTTCAACATTTTTAAAATATTAAAATTTCAAATTTCTTAAATGCAATTCACAAAATAGAGTAGAATAAAATTTCCTTTTCAAATAAATTGCTAGGGCTGCATTTCATGTCATTGCATAGCATTTAAATAATTATTGCCTTGGAAAAAATAATTAATCAAGATTACAGGAGACAGAAAATAATTAAAGAAATAAAAACAAAGAAAAAAGAGAAAATCCCAAAATCCTCTCCTTGGGCCCAAATCCTCTCTTTCTCCCTTTCCCTCTCTCCACACCCCGAGCGGCCCAACTCCCTGCCAGCCCAAGCCCAACCGCCTGCCTCCTTCCTCCCTCTCTCACCGACAAGCAGGCCCCACCTATCGGCGCCATCTTCTACCTCCGGCGAGCACCCAACAAACCAGCCGCAATAGCAGCCCCGTGTGCGCCGCCCCCAACGGCCAACCGCCTCTGAATCCTTCGAGATTTCAGCTTTATCCGCGCCGCAACGACGCTGTCAAGTCGGCCGCCCCCTCCCCTATAAAAACAGCCAACCCTTAGCAATCTCTCTCATCCCCAAACCTATCAACCTAGCCGCCCGACGCGCTGCCTCGTGGAGTTGGCACAGCCCGTGCCGACCCCATGCCGAGCTCGCCTGCACCACGCTGCTCCCGACCAGCCCGTTTCTGTTGGCACTTCTCGAAGACGCCAGACGCCACCGAACGTGCCGCCCGAAGCCCCACCATCGCACACCTGTCTCTGGTCGTCCCCGTCTTCGATTGACCAAAAGGTGAGCACCGCATCATGGCCATTGCCATTGAGCCCGGCCTTGGTGAAAACCGTGCGCGGGAGCATCGCCCGGCCACCTCCGGCCGACATCCGGCCACGGCGCCGCCACGCGGCCTCAAGCCACGCCGGATGAACCGGCTACCCAGGTGCGGGTCACCCTGAGCCGTGAGGTCCCCAACCGACGGCCACGATTAGGTCCACTATTAAATTAAATCCCATCCTTTAGATCCGAATCTAACGCATCAGATTGCGCCACATCAACGAAATAATCTCGTCCATCCATTTCGAAGTTAAGGGCCTAGATGAATTCCAGATTTACAAATAAAAAAAAATCCAATTCTTTACTCCGTCAGCATGATGTCATGCTGACGTCAACAGAGCCGATTAATTAAATTAATTATAAATTAAGTTAATCAATTTCGGATTAATCTGCTAATTTCTAAATAAAATAATAAAATAATAAATAATATTATTAGTCTGAGAAATAAATTTTGATAATTATTTAATAATTAATTTAATAATTATTATTATATGATAACTAATTTAATAATAATTAATTATGACAATTTTAAAGAAAAGCCCCTATACTTGTATTTAATTACAAATTAGACCCTGTTGAATGACAAATTTACATTTAAGCCCCTAAACTTTCTTTAATTACTTTTTAGTCCTTAATAAATTATGTAAATTACAGATAGGTCCTCAGAACCTAAATTTTAATTACATATTAGCCCCTAAACCATATAAATGCCATAACTTTCAAACCGTAACTCCGATTTCAGTGAACTATATATATCAAAATGTTCGTATCGAAATAACCTATGGATTCACGGCATAATCATACTATCTTGATCTGTTTTGTTACATTTGATTGATTGTTTGTGCTTTCGTACGTTAGGCAACTTCGTCTCGGACCCGTAATATGAGGACTTCAAACAGCAGGACTTTCAAGCAGTTGAATACTATGCCCAGGAGCAGCAAGGCAAGTGTCCTTGACCAGATTATGCCTACCTTACAAAAACTCTATCTTGTAGGTTGCATGCTTGTGTCAAATTGAAAGCACAGCTATTATTACAAATTCACCTAGTCTTTCCTTATTATGCCTTGTCGCCCTAGTTTACCTTTTTGTTAGGTAGATTACATGCTTAGCTTGCTGTTGTCGGGATGGGTGACATTAATTTGACTTATTATTATGCTTGCTTCATGAGGATTAATGGGCTATTTAATAGTAACTTGGAGATCAATGATATGGTTGGTGTAGGGCTATGTGCGTGGTTACCGGCATTATCCTTTGGTATGTTATCTTCCCAAATCTAAGGACCAGTTCGTAGAGCAACCACTCATATGCTACCATACAACCACGAGCCAAGTATGGGCGCGGCCTGACGTAGTAAGTAGTGAAGACCAGTTTTGTGTGTGCCAACCAGTGGAGCGGGGAAAGAGGGTTACGCCTAGATCCGCCTGGAGAGAGATGTGTGGGGAAGGGAGGGTTACTCTTAGGAACCATTTGGCACAAGAGAGGACCTTTTCAAGGTTACGGTTAGTGCCTTGCATAGTGAGAGACTGTGATTGGTTCTTATGTTGGCGCTACAGCCGGGTTGGCTGTAGGCATGTTGGTCTATAGGTGCAATGTCTTTCACTTAGTAAATAGGTGCCTTAATAGGAAGTGTGTCTCAATTGTGTGCTTTTATGCAAAGAACCCTACATTGCCTTTACCTTGTTTATTGTCACATGTCATACTTTTTCACACTTGTTGAGTACATCCTATACTCAATCTTGCATTTATAAATGCTGCTTAATAGAAAGAGAATTCTAAGAGAACATTGAAGACTCTAGAGCTGAAGTCTATGCAAGCTACCTCTTCGGTCAACTGCCTGTGTTGCCCAAAACATTTTATTTTGTTTTCCGCTGCTTTGGTTTGTAATAAATTTCTATGACTCTTAGCTATTTTGTAATAGGTTAATTTTAGTTTATTCGAGACATTGTTCAGTTTACCATTAATGAAGTTGCTTTATGTGTGAAACTTGATTCTTGGGCACACATAAAGGGTCACTTGGTTTTGACCTTAAAACCAGGTGTGACAGAAGTAGTAATCAGAGCCGTGTTGACCGTAGGATGCGAGCCTAGAATGGACATCTAAGATCTTAATTTCAAAAGTATTTGCCAAAAGTTTTGCAAAATTTTATTTTCTCCGCATCTTAAGTCTATTTACATTTTTCTAATACATGCTCTTATAAAATTTTATATGGCCATAACAAAGTACACAGCACGAAAGCAGACTGGACCAAGAGAAAGGTCACGAGGACTGTTGGCTCGAAGGTTTGCCAGGAGATCAACCCCACTGATGACCATACTAGAAGACTACCCCATACCCCAAGACCAACCGGGGTATGGAAGCAGGGTACTTAGTGACTCGGACGAGGAAGAACCTTATGACAGGGATGTCCACAAGGTATGCGAGGAGCTGGTACAAGAAGCACCTCAAGGGCAAGCAGCACCTCACGAGTCAGTGGAACCAGAGGAGTCAGAGTCAGAGGAGGAAGCAATGGAGGAAGTAGAATCCGGGGCAGAGGAGGAGCCAATGGAACTAAAAGAGTCAAAACCAGAAGAGGAACCGCGAGAGGAAGAATACATCAGGTCTCCGTCACCCAGGGCGCAAGAAGACAAAGAAGATGGAAGACCATGGTGCCACACGCCCCGGAAGTTCCATTCCAATGGAGAGATCGGAGGAGTCGCCATGGAGCAACTAAGAGCATTGCTAGATGAAATTGGCCTGGATACTGCACTTCTGTTCACTCACCAGATCATTTCAAAGGCAGAATGGGATGAGTGCATGGTGGAATTAAAGATCTATGAAGGCAACCAAGAGTACAGTTGTCACCGTACCCCAGTTCCTAGGATCGATGAAGCTGAAGCAGTTGCTAATGCTGCTTGGGCCGCAATTACGAGCCTGAGCCACAAACGCAAGGATGATCTGCAAAACTCGGAGTTTCGCCATTTTCCTTGCAGGGATTTAGGCACGAGGAGGTTCCCAGGGTTCATGAAGAACAACTCAAACAGCGAACTAGGTCTAGAGAGAAGTGACAAGTTGATGCTGGACTTATGCAAGCTTTATCATGCTACCCTGGACGAGAATGCGTATCTCAGCGCAAGGCTTGATGAAGCACAAGGTGTGCGGGAAGAACATTGGACCAACGCTTCACCGTCACCAAGTCCTCCTCCACCAGTTACTATCTCCAGGTTTCTACCCATGGGATCACAGCCACTGCAGTACTCGGACAGGAGAAGGCCGGAGTAGGATGCCTTCTATCATATGTTGTAATAGGAAACTTCAGTGTTAAGAGTCAATTAGAGTTGATTAGTTCTTTAGTGGTGTTCCTTGTTTAGGTTGTGGTGTGCTTGTGTGGTAGTTGGTGTGATGTGAGATATGAAATGTTTCGGCACCTTGTTCGTAGCTTCATCTTTTCTAGTTTGAATAAATCCTTATTTACCTTGTCACTTTGATGCATATAGTTGGAATTCTTTATTCTTTCTTCTCTTCATCTATCTCGATCATCAATCTCAACTTTCCTCTCCACTACATCAGATGGTTTGCACCGGGCGTACTGCAGCTGGTCAGAAAAGTTCCTCCAACCAGAATAAACAGAACTAGAACAACCAGAACCAGAATAGTCAGAACAATCAGATCCCCCAAAACAATAACCAAGGTAGCAACAACAACAATAACAACGACGTCAATGTCAATGGAATTGCTGGACCATTTGCACAGATAATAGCTATGCAGACGCAGTTGATACAGAACATGATGCAAACTCTCACTCAGATGTGGCAAAATCAAGGTGCAGCACCACAAGGTCAGGGCCAATACAAGTTGGGCGAGTTTCTGAGAACTAGGACACGCACTTTCACTCAAGCCAAGGATCCTTTGGAGGCAGACAACTGGCTTAAATCAATCGAGAAGAAGCTAGCTATAGTTCAGTGCAACGACCATGAGAAAGTCCACTACACAATACATTAGTTGGCTGGAGCTACCGCAGACTGGTGGGATGCTTACTACGGTGCTTATGCTAATGCTGCAGGCATCACCTAGGACGAATTCAAGACCAACTTTCGCTCTCACTATGTTCCAGCTGGGACCATCAGCCTAAAGAAGAAGGAATTTCAGAACTTGAAGCAAGGTGGTATGTCAATGAGTGAATACCTGAACAAGTTCACTCAGCTATCGAGGTATGCTCCAGAAGAGGTGAACACTGATGGGAAGAAGCAAGAGCTGTTTCTTGATAGGCTAAACCAGGATCTCCAGTACCAGCTTATGACTAATGACTATATGAACTTCCAAAAGCTAGTGGACAAAGCACTTGTCCTTGAAAACAAACGGGCAGAGATTGAGCGTGCCGGCAAGAGGAAGATGTCATTCAATGGGCAGCCTTCCAACCCCAATGTCCGCCCTCGCATGATGCCACTACAGGGGCCGATGTATCGTCTTGTGTATGCTGGGAATCCACCAATGAAAGCACCACGCCCTAACTTCCAGATGCATATGAAAAAGCAAACTTTCAGGCAGCACGTCCTGACCCACCACAGATGCATCGTGCTGAGAATCAGCCAGTACCTCGTTCTACAGCACCATCTAAACAGACACTAACAAGCCAATCACTGGAGCTAATGCAATTAGTGGACCTCGAGGATCATGCTTCAAGTGTGGTATGTCGGGACACTATGCTAACAACTGTCCTAACAAAGCCGTCACACCACCTGTGAGATCAACTCAGAAGCCCAACCAGGGAAGTACCGAAGGCCAGTCCAACTACATCTATGGTAAGGTCAACCATGTGAGCAGTGAAGAAGCTCTGCAAGCTTTAGAAGTTGTGATTGGTACATTCCTTGCAAACTTTAACCCTGCTACTATTTTATTTGATTCTGGAGCATCACATTCATTCATGGCATCATGTTTTGGTTATCATGAAAAATACTATGCGAGTAAGTTCTCCTGGAGGATAATTGAGAACTAGACATTTATGCCTAGCACTAGGTCTGAACATAAGGGGGTAGAATTCTTGTCCAATCTCATTGTTTTAGAATCAAGAGAAATAGATATAATCCAAGGAATGGATTGGTTAAAGAAGTATGACGGAATAATATAGTGTGCCAGAAGGGCAGTTCAATTAACAAGTACCAATGGAATAAATGTTGAATTTGTGGCAGCCAGTACAGCAGTACCAACCTGTGTGCTCAACAAGATGGAAGGCAAAGCCATTGAGGAAATACGAATTGTCCGTGACTACCTAGATGTGTTACTGGAAGAATTGTCAAGTATGCCGCCTGACCGTGACATTGAATTTCTCATTGACCTAGTGCCTGGAACATTACCTATATCTAAAAGGCCATATAGGATGCCCGTTAATGAACTAGTAGAACTTAAGAAGCAAATCACAGAACTTAAAGAGAAGAGTTTCATTCGCCCTAGCTCATCGCCATGGGGAGCACCAGTACTCTTCGTGGAGAAGAAGGATGATACTCAAAGGATGTGTGTAGACTATAGATCCCTAAATGAGGTTACTATCAAGAACAAATATCCTTTACCTAAGATTGAGGATTTGTTTGATCAGATGAAAGGAGCGTCGGTATTCTCTAAGATTGATTTCAGGTCAAGCTATCATCAACTAAAATTCAGAGAGTCAGATATACCCAAGACTACTTTTCAGACTAGATGTGGGTTATATGAGTAAACGGTCATGTCATTTGGATTGACCAATGCCCCTGCTTACTTCATGTATATGATGAATAAGGTGTTTATGAAGTACTTGGACAAGTTCGTAGTTGTGTTCATCGACGACATTCTGGTATTCTCTAAGAACGAAGTAGAACATGAGCAACACCTAAAGTTGGTTCTTGAGAAACACAGAGAGAACAAGTTATATGCGAAGTTCAGCAAGTGTGAATTTTGGTTGGATCAAGTCTCTTTCCTTGGGCATATCATATTCGCAGGAGGAGTAGCATTTGATCCAAGCAAGGTCAAAGAGGTAGTGAATTGGATGCCACCAAAAAATTGTCAAAGATTCACAGTTTCCTTAGATTGGCATGATACTATTGCTGGTTCATAAAGAATTTCTCAAAGATAGCTAAACCAATGACACGATTGCTAGAGAAGGGAAAGGAGTTCGAATGGTCGAAGGAGTGCCAAACTAGTTTTAAGGAACATAAGAAGAGATTGACCTCAGCCCCAGTGCTGATTGACATTACTAAGAAGTTTGACATCTATTGTGATGCTTCACGTCAAGGTTTGCGATGTGTATTGATGAAAGAATGTCAAGTTGTGTGCTATGCTTCGCGCCAGCTGAGGAAACATGAGTTGAACAATTCTACTCATGAGTTAGCCGCAATGGTTCATGCTTTAAAGATATGGAGACACTACCTCATTGGGCATCGGTGTGAAATATACACGGATCATAAGAGTTTAAAGTATATATTCACACAGACAGATCTGAACCTGAGGCAACATCGATGGTTAGAGTTGATCAAGGATTATGATGTTGGAATCAACTATCACCCAGAAAGGCTAATGTGGTTGCAGATGCATTGAGTCGGAAGCCACACTGTAATATGCTAGTAGCCAGTGAGATACCACAAGAATTGAGTAAGGAATTTGAGAAGCTCAATCTTGGAATGGCAATGCTGCAAAAACATTTACCATAGAGGTTGAATCAATCTTGGAGGAGGAAATTCGTAAAGGTCAACTAAAGGATGAAAAGATCAACAAGATCAAGCAGCTCATGCAAGATAATAAGACAAGTAATTCCACTTTAGATGACAGAGGAACATTATAGTTAGGCAAGAGAATTTGTGTTCCAAATCAGAAGTCAATCCGTGATCTGATTCTTAGAGAGGCTCATGATTCAGCATATTCTATACATCCGAGTAGCACTAAGATGTACCAAGATCCGAAAACTCGATATTGGTGGCATGGTATGAAAAGAGATATTGTAGAATATGTAGCACTATGTGACACTTGTTATAGGGTAAAGGCAGAACACTGAAAGCCTGCCAAATTGTTGCGGCCATTGAAGATTCCAGAATGGAAGTGGGAAGAAATCAGAATGGATTTTATTGTCGGTTTGCCTCGCACTCAAGCGGGGTATGACTCCATACGGGTCAATGTGGATCGATATTGATTAAGGTTGCTCACTTTATTTTAGTTAAGACAACCTACATTGGGGGCAAAGTTAGTAGTGTTGTATATGGCAAGGATTTTTTACTTGCATGGAGTACCAAAGAAGATAGTATCCGATAGAGGTGCCCAGTTCACTTCGAAGTTTTGAGAGAAGCTGCTTGAATCCATGGATACTAAGTTAAATTTCAGCTCAGCCTATCATGTACAAACAGATGGACATACTGAAAAGACTAATCAAATATTAGAGGATATGTTATATGCCTATGCCCTAAAGTATGGCAAGAGCTGGGACAAGCATCTTCCATATGCAGAGTTCTCATAATACAACAGTTATCAAGGCAGTCTACAGATCTCACCGTTTGAAGCACTCTATGGATGACAGTGTAGAACTCTGTTATTCTGGAATGAGACTGGAGAAAGTCAAGTGTTAGGACCAGAGATATTAAAAGAAGCGAAAAAACAAGTACAACTCATACTGGCAAATTTGAAAGTTGTTCAATCAAGGCAGAAGAGTTATGCGGATAATAGAAGAAGAGATCTAGCTTTCGAGGTTGGAAACTTTGTTTATCTCAAGGTTTTCCCAATAAGAGGCCTTCGCAGATTCGAAGTTAAAGGAAAGTTAGCACCAAGGTACATTGGACCATTTAAAGTTTTGAATAGGAAAGGAGAAGTTGCAATCAACTAGAGTTACCACCGCAATTGTCAGATGTGCATGACGTGTTTGACATGTCACAACTGAAGAAGTGCTTAAGAGTTCCGAAAGAGCAGCTTTCGATTGAGGAATTGGATCTAGCTAGCGATCTGTCATATTCGAAAAGACCTATCAAAATCTTGGACACTACAGAGCAAGTGACTCGAGTAAGGTCATCAAGATATGCAAAGTACAGTGAAGTCACCAATCTGAGGATCAAGCTACTTGGGAGCATGAAGATGAGCTTAGAGCAGAATATCCCGATCCCTTTTCAAGTCCTTCCGAATCTCGAGGGCGAGATTCATTTTAAGAGGGTAGGTTTGTAACGACCTAAAATTTTAACATTTTCAAAATATTAAAATTTCAAATTTCGTAAATGTATTTCACAAAATAGACTAGAATAAAATTTCTTTTTCAAATAAATTGCTAGCATTGCATTTCATGTCATTGCATAGCATTTAAATAATTGTTGCCTTGGAAAAATAATTAATCAAGATTACAGGAGACAAAGAAAAGAATTAAAGAAATAAAAACAAAGAAAAAAGAGAAAATCCCAAAAACCTCTCCCTGGGTCCAAATCCTCTCTTTCTCCCTTTCCCTCTCTCCTCACCCTTCCTATCGACGCCAGCTTCCTTCCTCCCTCTCTCACCGGCCAGCGGGCCCCATTTGTCGACTCCAGCTTCTACCTCCCGCGCG
>BCLG01002527.1:34759-67042 GCA_001602295.1 Zoysia matrella | reverse complement strand
GCTCCAGGGCGCCTCTGTTCGGGACATCGAGGCGTCGCACTCCCGCATCTCCAAGCGCGTCAAGGTGATTTCACTCACGTCCCCGACTCCATCGCTTCGCTCTCACTTAGTCGCTTCCTTCGGGTGATGACTGATGAGTTCTCCGTGCGCGAACTTGGTACGATCTGTTCCAAATCCAACCGTCCACTGCTTCGTGCTGTGCGCAGATGCAGACGCAGGGATGCCTGGAGTTGGCGGAGGAGGCGGACAAGGAGCACAGGAAGATGACCGACAAGATCGCCGAGCGCTGCGAGTTGGTGAAGGTACGTACCCCAACCCCTGATCCCGTCCTGTTCGTCGTTGCTGTACCCAATCCTGTGATTGGTTGTTCACCTGCATAGTTGTCAGCTAACTCAATTTCTGGTGATTTCCGTGAAACGCAGACCTCGTACAAGAAGTTTGTGGCGGAGGTGCAGGCTTCTACATCTCGCGGTACTTGGGATTGGAGAGGCGTTCTCTGAATTAAGTTCAATTCCATGTGTCGTTCGTCAAGCTTTTGTGTTCTGACTTCTGTTTGTGGTGGTCAGTGTGCAAGGTGACTGTCCCTGAGATAGCCAAGTCCGCCGAGAGATCTATTGATGGGTTGCGCAGTCGCTACAACATCTCAGCTACAACAGCTTAATTGGCGGTTCAGGCTGTGTTCACACAATAGGTAACCATTTCTCGCTCCTCAGGAGCAAATATTTTAGAGCTTTCTAAGCCTTTTCATGATCTTTTAACTACCTCCAATTTTTCTTTTGCTGATATTTAGGTCAGATAATTTCTCTGTAATTAGTTCAAATTTTTTGTCCTAAACATCATCCAACACAAAGTGGAATAAAGAAATGTTGTCTCATCCTAAATTTTTCTTGGTCATAATTTTTTGATATGTTAAACATTTTTCTGGCAACTATATATCTGAAATGTTGCTCTCATAGTCTTGCATCAGCCTCATTTAATTTCTTGTTACACTCGGTAGTCAGTTGTTACCTGGCTGATTCTTGTCTGTATTTCTGGATCAGGTACTGTTATCTACATCAATAGGGATCAGATATTGAACTCTTGGGGAATCATTGCTGAAGGCATAGGCACATTTGACATACAGACAGAAGTACAACACGAGTTTTTTTGCTGCAGACTCACTGTCAGATGTCAACATTTTATTTTCGTGTACTAAACCTTGTTTCTGCTTCGTTGCATGTCCAGTGCACGTCGTAACTGTAATAAGCTTAGCAGTATAGCTAACTACAGATCAAAAGTTAAGGGCATTTAAAATTGTCAAATATAGGACTATTTTACGCCACAACATTTGTCGATGAGAATGGTTCGTTGCATCCAGTCCAATACAATTTCGTGCTCGCTTTCGCTTTGGTTTAATATCAGTATTCGTCAGTTGATTTGGGTTCAATCCATTATCCATGATCTTCTTGTTCTCTGTTTCGGCAAATAATCTGTTCTGCAATGACGTTTTGAGCTCTGATCATTTGTAAGGTAAGGGTGCAATGAACTGTTCGAGCTGAACGACGTTGCCCAGTGTGGGTCACATCCAAGATTCACAAGACGAAGAAAAGACTCCATAGCATGATAGATGGGCCGGCATGCAACTCCACGAGTTGTGGCCCAGGTTGACCAGAGTCGATACGGTCCGGTGGTCCCGTCAAAAACCATCTAAGCCCAGATGAGAACCGAACAGCTCTGGGAGCTCACCCATCCACACCTCTAGACGTGTCACGTGCCCCCGGCCATGCCCGCCCGCTGCTGCCACTCGGACGAGCCGGTGCCCGATGGAGCGCGTGCCGTGGCCCACTGACTCCGTCCTCATGGGTCGGCGAAAACGAGGAGACTTTGACCAGCCCTTGCTGGTTATAAATTAAAGGTGTGTTTGTTTGAGATTATAGTATGTTAGATTATATAATTTTAAAATTATAATTTAGAGAGGTAAATAAATAAGATAGTTTATTTGTTAGCTTATTTAAATTTAAGCTCAAATTATTATAATATGATAAGCTGTTTATAAAATGCTTATTTTAGATTATAATTTGTAAAAAATCCACAATCTATATCAAATTTAAAATAACTATTAATCATTAGTATCCATCTCTAAATTATAATCTAAATTATATAATCTAGAGTAATGCTACAACTACATTCAAAATCTTACAAACTATTTACACATTACTCACATAAAAACTGCTTTGCATATATTAAATTCAGCGGTTTGTAAAATTTATTTATAAGTAAAATATTTCTGTATAATCTAGGAAACAAACAGAGCGACAGTCCCAGCTCCCGTTTTCTACGTGGCGGACAAACCGACTGCGATGCGGCGCAAACTTGCGGAGTTCAAAAGCCGCCGAGGAGACACGTCACCGTCGCTGCCTCCGTTTGGGTGCGTGTACGCCCGGAGCCAGCGGTGCCACATGGACTCGTGGAGGCACGGCGTAAGGGCACTCCCAATGTTGCCACGTAAGCAGTTTCTATACAAATTAATTACCATGACACATCATCAATTAGCTTATGTGGCAATATAATTAAAAGAGAGAGTATGAAAAGAGTAAAGGATTAATTTGATATATGCTATTACAATTTTGTGAATTTTAAAATATATAATTTGAATCTACGTGTTATTTATTTACAAAATTTTATCTATTATTAATATATAAATAATATATTTTAAAATTTATAAAATTATAATGGTACGTATCGAATTCACAAAGTTTCTTCCTCCCTCGGGAAACCGAGTTCTCGCTCGTACCGAGGAAGGTAGAAACGATGGAAAGACCGATGGGAAGAAACGCTGTCGTTTGCAAGGCCGACGACTGGATCCCGCGCGCCGCGCCCTTTCTTTTCCGCGCCGCGCCTTCCTTTCCCGCCCCTTCCCTACCCAGGCGCGTCCTCCAAACCTTTCCGCACGATTCGCCTCCCCGCCGCTTGGACTACGGCGCAGCCTCCCTCCGCCCACCAAGCGCGCGGGCGAGACTTGCTGGCGCTGTCCAGGCGCGCGCCCCGCCTCCGTCCAAGCGCTCCCGCGGGCGAGCAGCGTCGTCGACCATCGGGGCGCGGCCTGCCTCCGCCCCTTGCAGCTCGACTTCGCCCACCAAGCACACGGGTAAGCACCGCCGTCGGCACCCGGCGCGCACCCTGCCTGAACCCACCTCGCGCACGGGCAAGCAGCGCCATCGACCTTCGGCGCGCATCCCGCCTCCGCCCACTGCAGCTCGCCTCCGTCCAGTGCACGTGCGGGCAAGCAGCGCCCTCGGCGTCCGTCGCGCGCCCCGCGTCCGCCCACTGCGCCCCTTCCATCGATTCTCCCTCCTGTTTATCTGATTGGGGATTACAAATCCATCTCCAATGGCTCAAAGAATGGATCGAGGCAGTGGTTCGAAGCAGTGCACTGGTTCTCCTGCAGCAAATGGTGTCGCGTCCTCTGCTCCGGCCGGCGGTGATGCTTAAACTGATGCTCACTTCGTCGGCAGTCATGGATGGTGGACACCGTCGCCTCTTGGGCCCTTCTTCAGGCCTCCTGAAGGGTATGGTCATGTATAGTGTGTTGATTATCTGGTGTTCAGTGTGTTCATTATTTGTGCAGTGGGTTGCTAGTGTTGATAATTTATTCCAATGGCTAGTGTATTTGTTCAGTGTGTTAATTATCCAGTGTTCAGTTGTGTCTTCACTGATGTTTTTTTAAGTTTTCTTTTTATCTTGTGTTGATAAAAGATGAAATTAGAAGGCAATATCATAGCTTCGAACATAGAAATTTGTCTTAGGAAACTTGTCCATCTGATTGTCTACTGTATAGTCTTGGTACATATGGTTGTTCAATTCTCTTTAAAAAAGTTTGGTAATGGCTACATATATAACTTGTTACCTGCAGTATAATAGATGTGTATATTTAGTTATATCGATTCATTTCGCAGCACTGATATTCATTTAACATTTCTCTTGAATTTGTTTCAGAATGTACCCGACACATGGCTTTACCAATCTGCTTCAGTCAAATGTCTTTGGAAACCATTATAATGCAAATAATGGTCCTGAAAATTTTCATCATGTTGGTTCTACAACAAAAGAGCCTCCAGTTACTCCAATTTCTGGAGGAACTCCAGCCACTGAAATCCCCTCTGTCCACGAGGTCAATGCTGAAGATTCTGAAATTTTTTATGTTGATTTGAATGAAAATCTTGATGATGTTAGGACTGACAAGCGATTGAACTGGACAAAAGCCGAAGATGTTAGATTGGTAAGCTGCTCAGTT
This sequence comes from Zoysia matrella, assembly GCA_001602295.1. Taxonomy (NCBI): domain Eukaryota; kingdom Viridiplantae; phylum Streptophyta; class Magnoliopsida; order Poales; family Poaceae; genus Zoysia; species Zoysia matrella. The sequence continues at coordinate 62,769 of BCLG01002527.1, read as the reverse complement.
GTCCTTTATCTATTTTGTGTACGATATGAAATGACAATTGGTTCTAAAGTTTGCAACGATCTTTTTTCTAAAAGTATTCCTCTGCTTGGCTGAACAACTCGAAGGACCCTATAGTTGGGAATGATAGGAAGTTAGATTTATATTGGGCTGATGTTACTAAAGAGTACAACAACACCACAGAGAGTAGTCGCAGGAGAAATAGAAACCAACTAAAAATCTGCTGAGATCATGTGAAGAAACTGGTCATTGAGTTCCACGAATGTTGGATAAGAACCACAAAAGTGAAAAGAAGTTGTTACTGTTGGGCTACTATTGGTTGTTATGTAAATCTGATTCATATCATTCTCATGTCTAATATTTTCTTGCAGGCAAAATGGGCTTTTGCTGCGTGGAGGATGGATGGATGGCTCAAATCTATCATTTTATCGTCGTGATCTGCTGCTTCAAGGATTATGGATGGAATCTATTTGTTTTGTCATCGTTTTTAGAATGTAGCATCTATCATCTATCATATTATGTACTGGAGTCTATTATAGAGTACTGTTTTTAGAGTTTATGGGCATATGAACTTTTGCTAGTGGTCAGGTCTGGTATATTTCTAGTATTGCTCAAGTTTGGCATATTTCTATTAGAGCTCAAGACTGTCGGACAAAATTTATAAGTCATAATTTTGTGCTCAAAGTTCTGTTGAATATACCTAGCTGCACTGGACATTATTTTGTGCATGCACCTGGCTGTAGTTTCTGTTAACATCAACGTATTGCACTGAAGCATTTTTTTTGTCTGTTGTTGTGTTCTGTAGCACTGAATCATCACGTATTGAATTGTCTAATTGTGGTTCTGTTTTTCTACCATTGAATCATCAACGTATCTGCCACAATATTATAAAAGTGACACACTAACTTGCCACAACTGATCCACATCTCTTAAATAGATCATGCAAAGGATCATTAATTATTCTCTACATAGAAACTACTATAAGAAACTATGCATTGGAAGGGATAGTGTCTAAGTAACAATTTATTACTTTCTCTCTCTCTTATAGAAACTAGCTTAAGAAACTCCCATTGAGACTGCCTTAACTTCGTCAAACTCAAAAGACATGTTTCTGCGAGTATCATATAGTAGTCTCTCCGTTATAGAAGTTTATTTTTAGGTTTTATTGACTATAACTTTGATCAATGATTTTAATAAATTTAATTAATTTTAATAATATAAATTATATATATTATAAAGTATTTTTTGATAAATTTAAAAATACAAATATTAGATTTTAAATTTAACCGAATCTATATAAATCATTGGTCAAAATCGTAGTCAACAAAAACTAAAAATAAATTTTTATTAGAACGTAGTCAATAGTTTGGTCCCCATAATTTAATGTACCAACCAAATGTACTTACATGACAGAGAGGGTAGGGCCAACCTTTGGCTGAAAGCTGCATTAAGCATCTGGGATGTTTGAATAATGGTGTAGGATGTCCACTTAGGGTGGGTTCAAGTTCCTTAGATGTTCTTGTTGGTACAAGTGGATCTCATATTTTATCTTCTGTTTATTATACTCCCTCCGTGTCACAAAGACTGTGCTTTGTTCTTCACTTTGATCAATAATTTTTATGAATTTGATAAAGTTTATGAATACGAAAATTACATATTATGAAAATATTTTTTATAGTGAATCTAAAGATATAGATTTTATGCTATTAAAATTTATCAAATTTATATAAATTTTAGATTAAAAAAAACACAATCAACTAAATCTAAAAATAGATTTTTTATGAAACAGAGAGAGTATCAGTGTCACAAAAATTGGTTATACACTTAGTGACAGAAGCTAGAAAAGCACCAACACTCTAGAGCTGACCCTACCTATTGATTCCACATGCTAGTTTACGATCAGAGCTGACCCTACTTATTGACCCGCGTATCCGGAGAGTGACCAATTTCGCCTTCTCCAAATGAACATAAATCAAACATAATACCGACTTAATTAGTATATCAGCGAATCTAGTTTACTCCCTCCGTCTATGCCACTTCCGTTGATCTGGCGCACATGCAAGAGGGATCCAAGCAGAGTTAATTAGTGCCGGCCATGGAAACTAAGCGTCGCTTGGTCTCCGTTCCATTGCCTAATAATAAGACCAACAATGTGGTAGACATAGCCGTGGTGCCGGAGCAACAACATCAAGCGCTCCAACCACTCTTCAGTCCTCACGCAACACCCTCCGCATCCACGCAACGAGAAGAGCCTCCGATCATTCCGCGGAGATAATGGCTGCCAAAGCTGAGTGTCCGGCGGTGCTGGCGAAAGTTGATGTCAATATTTTAAGCGGACGGTTGAATATTCGTTCTCAAAAGTGTAAAGTAATGACATCAACTTTACATATGCACCGTCAGCATGTTATAGAACAATAGGTTAGTGATCGGACACTTAAGCCCCGTTTAAAATGTAAGAATTGCAAAGAATCAATTCAATTTAAAAAAAAAACAAAAGAATTGAAAAAAATTCCCACGTTCTAAACGGCACCTAAAGATGCACTTTGAATGAAATATGTACTGTGCGTCGAGCCAATATCCTAGATGCAGGCATAACCTTATCTGCACATAATCGTAAAGAGGACTAACTTGTAATTAGAATGGATCCTGGTCCCTTTCTAAAAAACGACGTATCGTAAAAAGTACTTTAGCCACTTAATAGCAATCAGTAGTATCATCTTGAAATTTCAAAACGTAAATCAATATTAGGCTCGTTTTGTTGCTCTCGTTACCTCCAGCACAATAGAGTAGACAATTTACAGATCGTATCTACAGTTTGTGAGATAGAGGCGTTGCAAGCTGTAAAGTTATAAATGAAAGGATGTTCTTATGAGATTAGAGAAAAACGCAAGGGACCTCTTAAGAACTCTGCCGCGTGGAAGAATTGTGCTGCAGCTGACGTAGAACAAGAAATTTTAATTCGACGCGCCACGAGTACAGGAAACCTTTTCGATCGGCCGCTGATGATGTGATGACTGATGAAGCTTTAGCTGAGGGGAACGTGGTGAACGTCGTCGCGGGGCGTCCGTGGTGCGAAGCCAACGGAACTCCAAGGCGTCCCGATACTGTCACGGACGGCCGGTTTAGCCAACCCCAAGGCGAAGCTTCCGAGAAGCACCGTATGGTCACCAATCACCACCCCGGCAAAATGGTTTCGGTCTATTTAGGCCTCTGAGACTCAGCTCACCCCTCACCAATATCCCACGGCAAAAACCAAAGCGTTGCTTCTTCTTCGTCCCTCCGCCGTCAGCACACCAAAGAATGGCCCTGCACAAGAATTCCGGCGCGCACGCAACGGCGGCCCAGGGCGAGGACGGGGCCCGCGCCGCGCACCTCCCTGCCGCTGGCCTCCACGCCGTGACGAAGCAGGGCCACTTCCCCAGTGCACGCGGCAGGAACCGCGGCGGCGGTGGTCTGCTGTCCCATGCCGAGGAGCACAACGGCGAGGTGCGCGTCCAGATTGGCGTGCCGGTCATGGGCCAGAACGAGATCTGCACCGCGTTGCGGCTGGACGCCCCATACCACGGCTATGGTTTTCCGTCCATGGCAAAGGACGAGGACGGAACCGTCCACTTCGGCCCCGTGCCAATCGCCGGCTTGAACGCGAACGGCAGACACGACCTCCACTCCGGCGCGCGCGGCGAGAAGGTCGACTACGAATTAGTACCCACGGAGGCCGCGGCAAAGGAGACCGTGTCTTTCGGAAAAATGGAGGCCGCGGCAATTTCAGCTTACTACCACAGCTCCGGCATGGTCGCCGGCGGTGGTCTCCCGCCAGTCGCTCAGGTGAGAACAGTTAACGCATGCCGTTTCTTTTGCCTCACAACATACGCATAATTTGCTGCTCTCTTTCCCTTTTGTCATCCTTCAAAAGTCTAACATGCCTCGTGGGGCAGGGCAAGACCACGGTTGGTCCGGCCGGCCTTGGCGGGGGCGACGACGGCGGATCGTTGGCCGAACGGATGCGTGGTGGGTTTCCTGTCGTGGGACTTGCTCTGGCCGGAGTGGCAGTGACCGGGCTCGTCACCGTCGCCACCACGCCCGTGAGCCGATTTACCATGCTCCTGACGCTGCTAGGTGGTCTCTCTCTCGTCACCATGCATGTCCTCCGTGGATAGGATATGTGACATGGATTCCACAGTGACAATAATTTGGTGCAAGCTTGTATCAATCTTTCGATGGCTTTGTTTTGTTATTCTCTATTTCATTTTTGGGAAATATAAATATGGGTTTGCTACTTGTGACTGCTTTGCTAGTCAATCAATCCATTCATCCGCGTGGCTATTATTGTTGGATTCCCTCCAGACCTCTTTACTTCAATCAGAACTATCTTTCAACCTTTGATTATAGTTCATTTAGTTAAACTAAAGTGGTTCGGAGGTAAATTTAACTGTCAGCAAGTTTCACCATAGTCATGGCGTGGTGAAAGCTCCAACCTGATACGTAAGACTACATGTTATAATGTCCAAGGCAGATCCATCGGTTACAATCATCTAAGCAACTAAATAAACGATCTGCTTATCGTTGATGAGGAATATCTCCTCCCTTCTGTTTCCTTTTGCTAAAAAAAAAATCATTTTTCTGGTCAAAGAGTGTTGACGCTCAAAAATGCCGTTACACACAAGCACGCAACCGTGCACTGCCGATAGCCTGTTAGGAGCTCTGTCAGCGAAAATCAAAAGTTTCAGTTTGCTAAACCAGAAGTTTCGGTTTTGACAGATTCACAACAACACCTGAAAACTCAAGCTCGGAAGAGACTCTGTCGGAGCAAGAGCTTTTTAGAGTTGATCTAGACTCGGTCGGCCAGCTAGATCACTTTCAAATGCCGCCGAGACGAGAGAAAGAGAGAAATTAGGGTTTGGAAAAGGGGTAAGGTTTGGAGGTAAAAAAGTAAAATACATTAGATTTTGACGATTGGAGATGCTCTCAATCAGCCGTGAGTCTCTCTCGACAAAGAGAGGTGGCCATATCCCGTAGAAAACAAATTTTGAACAAATTGAAAATGAAATCAATAATTATCCTTTTCTTGAGATAAACCAGAACTTTCGAAATCCAAAACTGGGTTTGGTCGAGGTCCAAATCAGGGAAAACCGAAACTTCCGTTTTGCGAAACCGGAACTTTCGATTTTGCAGACTGTGAGCATCTTTGAGATCCCATAACTTTCTCGTCCGAGTTCCAAATTAGGTTATCCATATATCCGTTTCGATCGTCTTGATGAGGGCTACATGTTGGAATCTTCAAATCAGAAATTTGGCTTCATCTTATTATCTTTTCAAGCATTTCTTTTTTATCTTTAGCCAAAATCTTCACAAACATCTCTCATAACCTGAAAAACGTATCTAGAAACAATTGGTGCGAAATAACCATCATTGGACAAAAAAATTAGTTATTTTCTATATTGTTAGTTCTGTCAAAATCAAAACTTTCGGTTTTGGTCCCTCCGACAAAAGGCCGGACACTCAGGTGAACCTCGAGGTGGTTTCAAAGAAGGCTTGTCGGATACTCTGAGAAAAGGCCAGGCACTTCCGTGAAGACTTAGCCATTTTTGCTAAAGCGAATTTGCAGAAACCGAAACTTTCGGTTTTCTCTGAGTTCAATTTTTGAATGTCAAGATATGCCCCTGTTGTTTGGCAAAGCTAACATGCCAAAAATTATTCTAGTGATCAAAATTGGCTAAGGACGATGAATGCATTGGCCACAATTTGTCCTAAGGGCAATGAATGCATCGGCCATATTTTGTTCTAAGAGCGATTGTACTTTATCGGCCAAAAAAACTCCCAGTGTTTTTAACTAGAAGCTATACTTATTTGCTTAGATCTCCATTCTTTCTTAAGGGATGAAGGAGATCTTGGAGACACTATTTTATGAGTTGCATCATTTAATTCCTAGACTCTGGGTCGTTGCTCTCTTGATTGCACAATCTTTGCAATCTTCTTTTTTGAGTTTGAGTTAAGCCGGAGGGACACCACATCGGTTAAAAACACTTGTGAGAGCAGCAACTATTGTCTTTAGGATCTTTTGGATTTAGAATGGGTTTTGAATCGACCCGATTATCTATAACAATCGGTCCTTTAGGTAGTTCTTTAATAACAACATCTATGCTTCCAATCCTAACCACAATGTTGGCGGGATCCGATCGATGAGGATTTGATCGGTTGTCATCTAAAGGTGGTCTTGTTGACCGATTCTTCAAAATGGTCTTTTGGTTCACATATTTTGATAAAAGGTAGTCAAAGGTAGGTTTGAAGTTTGATTTTTCTGTTTTTCACCTTTGGCTCATTTATTTTCCACATTCCCACCTTAGGATCCTTCAGTTTGAGCTTTTTCGGCTTGTGACCAAAATTGGAACTACTTCTGGTTTTTTTTTTGGTAGCAAGATTAATCGAATCTTGAGTCTTTTTGGCTTGCCCCCCCCCCCCGGAGTCCAGAGGCTTTAATAGTGACTTTCAAAGACTCTTTACCATCCGAAGACTTTTTCTAACACCACTTCCCTTGAAGGATTTGTATTTTCCTGCCTTTCTTGATCGATGATCACATTCTTACCTTCAGTTGTATCGACCTGTTCAAGTTGAATCAATACTTTTATATTTTGTAGATCAACAGTATTAATAGGAAAAGGGTGCCTATCTATTTGCATCTCTTTAAAAGTCAATCGTCCGTCATTGATGGCGGATTGAATTTGCCTTCGGAATACATTATAATCATTAGTAGCATGAGAGAAAAAATGATGCCACTTACAATAAGAACGCCGCTTTAGATCGTCAAGCGGTGGAAGAATGTGTGGCATCTTGATGTAGCCTCTTTTATGCAATTCATCAAATATTTTATCACACTTAGCTGCATCAAAAGTAAATTTCATCTCATCTTGCTGATTTTTATGAATCGACTTGAGAGAAACACAAGGATGAGAATTAGCTTTAGATGGCCATGCAAATTCAGCAGCATAAACATCTTTACTATCATCGTCCGAATCAGAATTATACTCAAATAGATGCACACTAGGATGATGTGACTTATGTTGTTCTTTTACTTCTTTACTTCGGCTTTCATAAGCCAAAGCTCTTTGTTGCAATTGATTAACAGTAGAACAATCATAGCCCTCTAATTTTTTCTCCAATATAGCTACGTAGGCCATTAAAAGCTAATTCCGCCAAATCCTTCTTAGAAATTGTCAAACCAAAACATCGGTTTCTAGTACTTCTAAATCTTTTAATGTAGTCATTCATATATTCATCATGCCTTTGTCTAACCAATGTTAAGTGAGACAATCTTAATTCATTATCACCACAATAAAAATAATCATGAAATTTCTGCTCTAATTGAGACCACACATGTATTGAATTAGTTGCAAGAGCAGTAAACCATATAAATGCGGTTTCAGATAATGAAAGAGAAAACATTCTAATTTTAGGAATGTTATTAGAGCTAGCCTCACCTAATTGTGCAAAAAATTGACCTACATGCTCCCATGTGGTCTTGCCATCATCCCCATTGAATTTTATAAAATCGAAAACTTTAAATCCATGAGGATATGGGAGCGAATCAAAGTGATTAGGGTAAGGCTTTTGGTAAGAGCGTGCACTAACTCTAGGTTCTGCTCCATAATGCTCTCTCAACATGATAGCCAATTGATCAAATAGATTCTTTTGAGATTAATAGTGCACTAACTTCAGGATCCGTGAGATTAATAAAATTGTTCTCAAACAAGTTATCAAATAGATCATCACACAAAGTCAATCAAAAGTGTACTTTATTTTCTTTAGCCGATTGTTTTGAGGAGACCGCTTTAAAACTAAGGAAACGAATGGTTCAAATTTCTCATCTATCTATTCGGCTATGCATTTACTTGTGTTTCTTTTACCGGATGCTTTAGAATCTTTTACCACACTAAGTTTTTGCAATATCGGTTAATCTTGATTTTGTTCTTTTAAAACCCGAATGGCCACAAGTAAACCATTTACATAAAAGTTTTGGCAATGATGAGGTTGAAACTTTGAATGCCAAGATATTACTAGTATCAGCTTTTCTAATTTTTAGAATGCATTGGCCGATACTACGTTGCTAACAAGTAATTTACTCTCCTCAATCGATCTTTTAGAATTATTTACCATGACAGCGCTAACAGATGCATCAATTGAAAACTCATGATCTGATTGAAAATTAGGAAAATTACTCGTAAAGCGAACCTTATCAAATATATTGGAGAGGTGTGGAACTTTGATATGGATCTGTGAAGACCAGAACTTTCGATTCATGAAATCGGAAGTCCCGATTTCTCCAGAGTTGCTGGAAATCACCAAACTATGGTATGGCAAAGCCTTTGTCTTCTTCTCGTCTCTATCTCCATGCTCATGTTGCTGCTCTTTATTAACCGAACCTTGTTCGGTTACGGGTTGAGGTCGATGAATAATAAAATAATCACTTAACAAACATATGACCTCTTTAGAAAAATTAAACATAGCTAACTTCTTACATTTGGTATCCTCATGTGTAGCTATGTTTATTTTCTTGATCTCACTTGTAACCGATAATTCATTAACAATCGACTTTTTATTGAAATGACTTCTAATTTCTTCGAGAAATTTTGCAAAATCCGCATCTAATTTCTCCTTGATATTCAAAGATTCATCCGAAGGTGAAATAGGAGATATTGTTGAATTGTCATTTGTTCGGCTATAATTATTATTTGCACATAAAACCGAATCAGTGGCAAAATATATACAAGTGTAGCATGCGGAGATATGTGACTGTTTGTTAAATTTTCATTAATTCTGCTACCATTTTCGACAACGTAAGAGCCGAATTATGATCATGAAGACTTGAGTATAGCGCTGAATTTGTAAGTGTAACCTCCACTCTAGCAACATGCGAAGTATTATATAGTACTTGAGAATGATTATATGAAACATATGAACTAGCATGGCCATATGTGTTATGCATCGACACATTATATAAAGCTATCATAGATGGTGCACTTGATGCTGATGCATTGAAAGAGAAAACACCATGCTGGGCATTCATGTAACTATTAGTATGTGGTGTTTCATAAAAGTTGGCCGAACTCATCACGTTTGCCTGATCTTGATAACTCATCGGCATATGAGCTTGCACCATTACCAATGCATGAGGGTATGCATATTAGATGTTGCTAGTAGAATTTAAATTTGGAGTAAATGCATCATGAACAATGGTTGCATCATGAACAATGGCTCTTTGCATGTATTTAGAATGATGATTCGAATAGTTAAGACCACTATATGTATAATGACTAGTCGATGCAACATGCTCATTACGATATCTAGCAACATCAACACTAGAATTTGCGGTGTTTGCAAAATGATCATTAAGGATTGCTATTGCATTTGGAAATTCTAGCTTGGATTGATCGTAGTGGCATGGACAGCCCGCCATGTGCTCTATTCTTGTCTTATCACACCGCAACAATATGGTGGCCTCGATTCCTTCTTTATTCTTGACTTTTGTGATTAAAATCTGCTTAACAAGAATAAAAATAATCACAAATAGATGCGCTCGGCTCAATGAGATCAGATGCAATGGTGATGACGAACCACAAAGATGGATCTATTAGAGAAATACTAGGTTAGAAAAATTTGGTCGTTACGATCAAAACTGAATAATTGTCCCCAGCGAAGTTGTCAAAAAGTGTGTTGATGCTGAAACGCTTCTGGCTAACGCACCGAGAGCACTAGGTCATACGGGTTGCAATGGACCAGATCGGCGAGGTCGCCTTCAATCGGTTCTAAATGAGGTAGTTATCACGATTTTGCTGTGATAGTTATCACGATTTTGCTGTGATAGTTATCACGATTTTGCTGTGGAGGGTGGCTAGGTTTACGAGCAAATCTGCAAAGGAGTAATCAACACACTTTTGTGGCGAAGACCGACTAATTTTTGAGCAAACTAGCCAAGGCCATCAAATCTCTCGCTCGGGGAGGACCCCGTCTGGGCATGAAAGTCGGCGGACGTGTCCTAGGTCGGCCGGCAGGCTCTAAAACGTCATTTATAACCGTGGAGACCGATGGATGAACAGCATAGAGGGTTGAAGAGTTTGGAGAGGTAAAAAAGTAAGGCAAGTTGACTGTGTTGATTGGGTTACCTTTTCAATCGGCCTTAAGCCTCTTTATATAGAGGTGAGATGGTTTCACCTCGTGCAGCCACGGATCTTATCAATTAGAAAATAAATTAGATCTGATCTGCTATTAAAACTATCAAAAACCGACTTCGGATATCAAACACTACGGCACATTGCCGGACACTCCAGTGGGCAAAATACAGGTTCCACAGAGGGTTTACCGGATACTCTGATACAGTACTGGATACTTTGGTACCGGATACTTCGGCGTATTGCCAGACACTCCGGAGGTTTAAAATTCGCTTCTAGATAGGGTGCTCTCGGAGTCTCCGGCTCTGGGCCAAAGTCTCTGGCACTGTCGCAGGCATTCTTGCTAAGGACATAATTTTCTCGCCTGGTTTTCAAATTAGGTAATCCATACATCCGTTTCGATCGTCTCGACGAGAGATATGTCTTGAACATTCAAATCATAGATTTAGCTTCATCTTTATGTCTTTTTAAACACTTTTTTTTTAAGTAGAATTTAACCAAACTCTTCGAAAATATCTTCTATGTCCTGAAAAACATGTTGAAAAGCGATTCTAGCAAAATAACTAATACCAGCCGAAATTTAGACATCTCTTACTATATTCGGCCTATCAAACATGAATTTCCGATCTTCTCCGGATGCAATTTTTGGGTGTCTAACACTATGCATACTTGATCTTTTGGCGTTCCCTGCTCGAACATTTCGAATCTGAATCTTCAGTTATGTGGAAGCATGCCTTGTGCTTAATTTGATTTTTGGGGTCCGGGTAATTTTGTGTGTACGTAAAGAGGGGACTTTCTATACGTAACCCTCCTTAGATTGCTTGTGTTCAAGATCTATAAATTTTGCTGCGTCTTTGGATCTAATCACCTCGTGGCGTTTGGATTCCTGGAAATGAATTTGGAAATGGGTTTGAGAAACAAATGAAGGTCCGCAAAATAAGCTACTAGCTTGTTCAAATGGACGTCAAACGCGCGTAAGAGCTGCATTTGGGGCTGCCTGTTCTAACCACACCGACTTATCTTTTTAACCTGATCTTTAACAGAGATGCACATGTATAATACTCAATTAGCAGCGTCTTGCATGTCCACGCTACGATCAACGTCTGCGCCAGTCGTTTGTGCGCGTAAAATAATGAAAATATGATTCCGGAATTTAGTTTTGGTCGTCAGGACTGAGGCTGACCGACACGTTGTACTAGCGCCCGCACGCGTTGATTGTTTGTCCAAAATTTTGATCCTTGCATTTGTTTCTGGGGAAGGGATCGAGCTGCGTATGCAGACTGAGTTGCCCCACGACCTGTCTGTCCCGACGCAGGAAAGAAATGACGAATTGGGCCGTGCATTCCTGGCGGCCACGACGGAATGGCCTCGATGCTGCCCTTTTGGTCGACCAACAACACTCCGCCAAGCCCAGAGCAAGATGCTCCCTGCCCGAACCCAACCCACTCTTCCATCCAGCTCGTGTGCGCCATGCGCGTGCGCGACGAGGGCACGGCGCGGAATACAGATGCCGCCGTTGCCACGGCCGTCGTCGGCTCATCAGTCATCACTTTTGTAATCGTCCCCTGCGCCGAAGGTGACGGCCAAGCGCCCGACGCACGACCGCAATTTCTCACGGGCCTCTTCTTGCCGTGTTCAACACACCTGCCGCGCTGCCGGCGCTAGTTTTTTCGTAATTTGCGCGAGAGTACGAGTACCCAGGAGCATTTTATCTTGAGCATGTTGAATTCGCGTGCTCTATCCCCTCAGCATAGGTCGAATCTATCTATTATTTCTATAATTCGAAAATTTAATTATGAATATATATAGTGCATCTGTTGACGGTTCAATATTTGTCACCATTAACATGCAATGTGTGTCGTAAAATGATCACATAGAGCGAACATATGCATCTGCGCTGCAGATGGCGGACCTCATGACATTCAAGGGCATTCAATCTGAATGTCCAAAATTTTGTCAAATATGTGAAGAATGTTCGTGTATTTGATATTTATACATATACATAAAGAAATTAGGATTAAAATCTAGCCAATTTGAGTAAAAAAAGAAGAAAGACAAATACATATTTCATCTTCTTTTTTTAAAAAAAAATCTGAACTATTGAATTGCCACTTAATTTAGTTAGCTGATCTGTTTGTTTCAGAACACTTGAGAAAACTTGCCATGCTATCTGTCTCGTTATACTACTAGGCCGTAGCAGCAGCTCCGCGGTGCCGTGCTGGGCGCAGCCGTGGGCCATGCCGTCTCCGCTCCAGGACGTGGACTCAAAGGATGGATAAGTGTCGGTTTTTATTTTTTAAAATTTTCGTTTAACTATTTGTTTTATTTAAAAAATTTACGAAAATGCAAAAATAAACAAATCAAAATTGAAGTATTTTTAATTATGAATCATTTTATAATAAAATAAATAATTTTTTTACAAAATTTTTACAGAGGAGGTAGAGTACATAAATTATAAATTAGTTTTTAAAGTGCGAGTACTCTCTCCTCTCATAAAAAATTTGTTTAACTGTGTTTTATTTTTCTCTTTAATCAATGATTTTTTTAAAATTTGATAAATTTTATAAACACATAAATTATATATTATAAAAATATTTTTTATAATAAATCTAAAGATATAAATTTTATTTTATTAAAATTTATCAACTCAAAAATATAATTTTTATTAGTAATTATTACTTCCTCCGTCCATGCCGTGTCCGCTTCAGGACGTAGACTCCAAGGACGGTGACTGATCAGAAAGCATCTTCTGTTCACTGCATTCACAGTGTACTACTCTCTCTCTCTCCACTTTTATTTGGGACAAAAAAAAAACAAAAAGTATGTTACCTATAAAATGAGGAGAAAAAAAATAGATAGAGATAGAGATTTATTAAAAAGAGAGAGAAAATATATTGAAAAGAGAGAAAGATGTATTGAAAGGTGAAAATGATATATATTGAGAAACAAATTTTGAATGCTAGAATGACTTATATTTTTAACGAAGAAAGTAGAAAAATTGTAAAGTACATAAATTATAAATTATTTTTTAAAGTGGGACATAAGTATTACTTTCTCCGTCTCAAAATAAATGATATTTTTTATTTTTTAAATCAACATTTGATTACTTGATTTATTAAAAAAATTATAAAAATATAAAAATAAACCAGTTAAGCTTAAAGTATTTCTAATAATGAACTATTCATAATAAAATAAATAATATTTTTATAAATTTTTTAAATAAGATGAATAATCAAAGATGAATGTTTAAAAATCTAAAAAAACACTTATTTTGAGACAGAGGGAGTATAAAAAATATGAATAAAAAGAAAACTATTAAAACTGTTCATAATGTTATGACCAAGCTGTAAGGAATAAGAAAATATTTTTTTCTCTCTCTTTCACTCTTTTATTAGTAGCAGACATAATTGTTTATTTACTAGTAAGTTTTAAGTCGTTGCTTATACATTGTGCGTGCTATAAATAAATAAAACCCACTTACATAAAGATCCACTCATTAACTTAGTTGGAAATAATCATTGTGGTTGCCTTAGACCCCGTTTCAAAAGAAGGACGGTGTAGGAACTTTCGAAGGAAACCGTTCCTCCAGAAGGGAATGATCTTGCTCGTTTGAAATGAAGCAGAATGAAGGAACGAGTATTTCATGGGAATGAAAAAAATCGACTCCGCTGATCAGTGAAAAAACAATTCTGTCACCATGCAAGCAAGGGGGGAGAAGACCGTGTTTAGGGCCTTTAGGCCGGCCTGAAAACGGAGCGGTTAGGAGCGAACCTATCCTTGAACCTGCAACCCCTTCCGTGGAAAGTCGGTTCGAGGGTCAATCCGCTCCTACTTTTTCGTATGAACAACTGAACCGCTCGCTGCTCTGCCCCTGCTAGCTCCCGCCGTAGTCGTCTTCACCAGTGCTGCTCCGTCCTCTTGCTGCCTCACGCGGAGCAGCTCCGTGCCAAAGCCACCCCACGATTTGTATGGTGGTGACCGGTGGTAGCGTCAGCTGGGAGGCCCAACTGGAATGTGACGATGGCTAAGCTTCACCGCGCCAAAACACAACGACTCGTCGCCGATGTTGGGACACGTGAAACCTCACCTCCCACTTCTGCCGCTCAGGGACTGGCACAAAAGGACATGATCGCTCTCTTTGGTAAACTTTAATCTTCTAACATCCCACAGCGAAAGATTCACAGGGACACATTCTAGGTACTGATCTGTTAGTTGTTTTTGTATAATCAGATTCTCTTATGCCTGCGCATAGCAGCCGATCAGATAGCTTGTAGCTTAGCAATAGCACTATATTGTTATTTTCTTTTTATTATCTACTTTTACAATATGTATATAGTTGATTTTAAAAAATATTTTATTGCTTATAGCTCACTTTACAACAGTGAGCTGTACTAGTTTGCAATGTTGCATCTGATATGCATGTGCAAATTTTCCTCTCGTTCGAAGAGCCAGATTCAGCACTTACTCTGTACTATCTTTGTACCAATAAAAATTTATTTTTAGTTTTTGTTGACTATGATTTTATCAATGATTTTTATAAATTCGATTAAATTTAAAAATTTAATATTTGTACTTTTAAATTCATTAAAAAATACTTTCATAATATATATAATTTATATTATTAAAATTAATTAAATTTATCAAAATTATTGATTAAAATTGTAATCAATAAAATTTAAAAATAAATTTGTTCCGAGACAGAGCGAGTATTTGTCATTTTCTCGTACGGTCCCCTCTTTGTGTTGCACCTGATATGCGTCTGCTAAGTTTTTCCTCGTCGGAAGAGCAAGATTAATTTGTCATTTTCTCGTACGGTCCCACAGCCACACCACTCGTTTCCCCTCGGTCGAAGTGCGAGATGAGACACTATGGGTGCTTTTCTGACGTTTCCCATTGTTTGAAGTGCGAGATGAGGCACTAAGGGTGACAGCCCCACCACGCGTTTCCCTTTCCTCTTGTTCGAAGAGCGAGACGAGGCAAGGGTGCTTTTCTGTGACGTTTCCCCTCGTTCGAAGAGCGAGACGAGGTAAAGGTGGTTTTCTGACGTTTCTCCTCGTTCTTTTGTGAAAGGGCAGGGTGTGAATGAAACGTTTTATGATTTTGGCTTGGGGGTGTGAATCGGCTGGAGGCCAGTTTCGCTCGTGAATCGGTTCGTCTGACTTGCTTTAACTGTTTAATTTTTATAAATTTTAAAAAGTTTTTTCAAGTTTATAAAGATTTTTAAAGTTGTTTCGTTAAATTCGTCTCGTCGAACTTTTTATGAAAGTGTTCTTTAAATTATTTTTAAAGTTTTTTAAAGTTGTTTGATTAGTTTTCAAAGTTTTCTAAAATTATTTTATTAGTTCTTAAAAAAATTTAAAGTTGTTCCGTTTCTTCGTAAAATTTTTTAAAGTTGTTCTGATATTTTAGCATTAATAAAGAAGAGTATATTGGTTATTTTAATTTTTTTTCTTGTTTGACTGAATCTGAATCACTAAAAATTTTATCAAACAGTTTTTAAAATAATTCTATTTTTGACTTAAAATATTTTTATATTGAAACTGAAACGTTTTTGATTGTTCGAAGAATCGAAACGCTACCAAACACACCCTAATTTGTCATTCCCCTCCCCCGCGGCTATATAACCACGCGTTTCGTCCACGGCTATATAACCACGCGTCCTCTCCTTCAAGATCAGAGCAGAGGCCATTCCGCAGTTGCAGCCCCTCCGCCTACGCTACGACGATCCCCACAGGAGGGCGATACACCGGCGGACAGCGTCGTTCTTGCTCGGGTATGGAACGTTCCTTTCCTCTCTTGATCCTGCTGCTGTGGACTCGCTCCGTGTCGTTGCCTTGAACATCTTTTGCTGCGTGATGCTACAGCCTACAGCTGACGGGGCACCACGACAAGACAACGATGATGAGCACTACAGGGGGCTGGCTGACGGCCACCGGCTTCTCGTTCATGTTGGTTGGGGTCAGCGCCGGAGTCGGCTCCAGCGACTTCGGCCTGCTCCTCGGCTACGTGGGGGTGCTCGTCGGCGCCAACATCATCGCCGTCGGCGTCCGCCAGATGGGCGGTGATGTGCCCATCGGTCCCGTGGCGTTCACCCGTGTGGGTGCGCTCACGACATTCTTGCACCGCAACCTCGCCGTTGTAGGGATAATCCTATCTTCTTCCGCCGTCACGGCTATCGCCCGCGGCGAGGCTGGACCGCTACCCTGTTTCGCTCTGTTTGCTGTGTTCTTCCTCGGGCTCTGGTTCATCAACATAGGAGTTCTTGGAGAGGAATAGCCAATAAATTCCTCGCTTTTGGATGGATTCATGCACCGCTGATTTCATGCAAGGATATACTGCTCCCGTCATTCTGACAGCCGTCGCCGTCGCCCCCACGCACCAGATTTCCCGATTTGTTCAGTGGTACCGTACAAGATCGTCAGCACCGTGTTTCCCTGTCTTTGTATCTTTCATCTGAATAACTACTGTGTGCTTGTAAGGATTAATGTTGTCAAACACTCTGTTTCAGTTGTGTTAGAAAAAACTTAGTACGTTCTGTCTTGCTATTAGTTTCTGGGTCAAGATTGCGGAATGTAGTAAAACTTTATGTTTGGAAATATAAGCACTGCAATACTTATTTTTGAAAGGGCTTTGGTAGCATCACAGGAAAATTAAGGAATCTGGAAACTCATTTTGCCTCTAATTTGAGTAGAATTTAAAAACAACAATCCAGTCATTGCATACTGCAGGTTGACGTTTATTATGATTTAGTACCCACAGCAGTTCATGTGGTGAGACACCGGTTCATGTGGTGAGTGAATCTGAACTTTATTATGATTTAGTACCCACAGCAGGTTGACGTTTTGGTTTCATGTGCGTGAATACTTTTGGAATGATTAATTGTTGATGTTTGTGAGGCAATGGCACGAACAGACGCCGACAGGCACGCAACCCAAACAAGCGCAAAGATTAGATGACGAGGTTTGCGTGCGCAGTCTGGCAGTTGACATAATTGTTATATTGATAAGATAAACACTTGATTATACTAGGATGTTCATCTCGTTAAATTCATTTAATCTATAACAAACAAATGTTAAAAACGGCAGCTGAAGTTGTTTTTCGTAAGGCTGACTGACTTTTGTGTCTGCGGCGGGAAAACGCAACGTGATCACTTCGCGTTTTTTGGTGAGGTCTCCGCTCTCCAGTGAGTAGATGGATCAGGGGCCAAACGGAAGCACAGAGCGGCAGTCAAACAAACGTGTTTGACCTCACCAAAAAACGAATGATAATTCTGCCAATAGTATTCCTCAAAGAATCCTTTAAGAATCCTATAATCCAAAAGACTCCTAAATCCTGTGTCTACGGTTGATCGGGCATACAATTCATTGGTTTGATATCCTGCTTTCAACACATAGCATCCGGTTATGGTTTTGTACAGCATCAACGAATGATAATTCTGCTCCAGCAACTCGGTGGGTCGATGGATGTTGTTTGTGTTTGGGCCAAAACACCGGCATTCCCCACCCATCAGCTTCTCAGTAAAAATAACTGCAAGAAGCTATGTCGTTGCTCAGATAAAAAAAAAAAAAAAGCAACAGAAGGTCCAGGGTGCACTAGGACCAGACTCAGGAAGATGCTCCGCGGCAGGTGTTGATGGCTGCATGACGGAGATTCCTAATCCAAGAGAAACAACAATTAGAAATAGAGCAACCAAGATAACACCACCACCACCGATTAAGCTGTAGTACTATTTTATGCTATCACTCGCGGCCACCTTTTTGAATGCCAATAATCTTTGGGCGTTTCGTATCCCGTCCCCCGTGGTCTGCTGAACATTTTTTTTTTTGGATAAAAGGCCGACTGACTTTTGTGTCTGCGGCGGGAAAACGCAACGTGATCACTTCGCGTCTTTTGGTGATGTCTCCGCTCTCCAGTGAGTAGATGAATCAGGGGCCAAACGGAAGTACAGAGCGGCAGTCAAACACGGCCCGATGAGTGTAACGGTCGCCAGCTGGATCGATCGTCGTCGTCCTTGCAGGACGACACACGGGCAGCTCGTTTCGTGACGAAAGCAAGCTCGCGTCGTGCCTTGCCCGATGCAGCCGTCACAAAATAAATGATATTTTTAAATTTTTTAAATCAACATTTAACACTTCGATTTATTAAAAAATTTATAAAAATATAAAAATAAACAAGTTAAACTTAAAGTATTATTCATAATAAAATAAATAATATTTTTATAAATTTTTTTAATAAGATAAAGAATCAAATGTGGATGTTTAAAAATTAAAAAACATTTATTTTGAGACAGAGGAAATATAAAAGATATCAATAAAAAGAAAACTACTAAAACTGTTCATAATGCTATAACCAAGTTGTAAGAATAAAGAAATAAGAAAATATTTTTCTCTCTCTCTTTCACTCTTTTATTATAGCAGACATAATTGTTTATTTACTTAGTAAGTTTTAGTTGTTGCTTATACATTGTGCGTGCTCTAAATAAATAAAACCCACTTACATAAAGATCCACTCATGAACTAAGTTGGAAATAATCATTGTGGTTGCCTTAGACCCCGTTTCAAAAAAAGGACGGTGTAGGAACTTTCGAAGGAAACCGTTCCTCCAGAAGGGAACGATCTTGCTCGTTTGAAATGAAGCAGAATGAAGGAACGAGTATTTCATGGGAATGAAAAAAAAAATCCACTCCGCCGTCGTTCGCCGGAATCAGGATTGCTACGATTCGGCGCCGAGGTGGTCCGGTTCGCTCTTGGCGCCAGTGGGAGGATGAGATTTGATTAGCACGGCAGGCAATAGCTGCGAAAGGCTGCCGCTGATCAGTGAAAAACAATTGTGGCACCATGCAAGCAAGGGGAGAGAAGACCGTGTTTAGGGCCTTTAGGCAAAGGCTGAGAGAAGACCGTGTTAGGCAAAGGCTGCAGCCGAACTACTGTGCAACAGCGGCAGCTGAAACTAGCGGATCCGAACATGCCCATTGAGGCGAGCGTGGTTCGTAGCCAGGTCTATCGATCAACCACAATGTTTATTTTAATTTGGTATATAAATAGAAAGTTCATCACAAATATTTTGTTGTTATTTCTCTCATAATGTTAAAGTTAACTTTTAGATTAAAATATTTATTTTAGAATTTACCTCTCTCTCTCTTTCTCTCTTTTCGTAGTACTTTTTTGTATGGTAAAATAATATTTTAATAGCTTGTAGCTTAACAATAACTATAGAGATAGCTTTTGTTATTTTTTTATTATCTATTTTCACAATATGTATAATTGATTTTAAGAAGTATTTTATTACTTATAGCACACTTTACAACAGTGAGCTGTATTAGTTTACACCGTTGCAGATGATGTGCATGTTACCCCTCCTCACTTCTGTCGCTTTCTGGCGCCCCCGGCCCCCCCCCCCCCCCCCCCCCCCCCCCCCCCCCCCCCCCCCCCCCCCCCCCCCCCCCCCCCCCCCCCCCCCCCCCCCCCCCCCCCCCCCCCCCCCCCCCCCCCCCCCCCCCCCCCCCCCCCCCCCCCCCCCCCCCCCGGGATTATATAACCAGTCCAGGCGTCCTCCCATTCGAGATCAGAGCAGGACCATTCCACCACGTGAATTCCTCAGTATGTTTACAGCAACCGCACTTTTGATGAGACGTGAACGTCGCACTTCGCTGGCCGTGCGATGGACCAACCCAACTGTTCGGAACAACCGGCGGTTATAATTCTAAGACGCTGCATCCGACATCCACCTGGATGCGGCAGAGCCGTTCGATCGTCGAAACCACGATCAACGGACCATCAATAACACCGTGAATCGATTCACGGTCAGGCGTAAGGTTGGGCGAACCCACCGACCGATCCGACAGCTGCCAAGAACACTGATTATGGGAAGATTGGTCAAACCAGTCCCTCTAGCCGTTATACCGATCATGAACAAAGGTCAGCCAAACCGGCCTTATCTAGGCATTTTTCCTGGCATCAAGCTAATGACAAAAATTAGCTTTCAACCGACCCCAGCGGTCGGAAACCGTCGACACGACGCTTCAGCCCACGTCCGACCTCTCAGGTCACTCGAGGGCTCGGGGGCTACACTCTACGGGCGCGCTCGCACGCTCCCGTAGGATCAACCATCAGTGAGTGATGGTCGGCACGACGCTTCAGCCCACGCCCGACCTCTCAGGTCACTCGAGGGCTTGAGGGCTACGCCCTATGGGCGCGCTCGCGCGCTCTCGTAGGATCAACCATCTGTGAGTGATGGTCGGCACGACGCTTCAGCCCACGCCCGACCTCTCAGGTCACTCGAGAGCTCAGGGGCTACTGTCGGGATAGTATACCCGGATGCTTACGGATCAACCTCTACAACGCGGCCCACCTGTGGACCGCGGCCCAACGGCCCACCAAAGACTTCACAAAAGCGGCTCGGCCCCAGCGGTCGGGAAGTCCCGTTTAGGCTCGGGAAGTCCCGTTTAGGCCCAGAAACGGAGTAGCCGTTCCGACCTCCAGGGGTCAGGACTCGAGCTATCGGGATCCCAGCGGTCGAGACCCATCCGCCGACCGCTGGGGAGCAATCATCAACCCGACGAACGTGTCAACTCAGCGTCTTCAGCAACGTGCAGGAGATAAGTGTTACAGAAGATTCCGCAACTACTCGGCCGAGCGAGAAACCACCTCCCAGGTGATAAAGCTGAGCAATAAAGTATCTCTGCTCTTCCTCAGGGAATAATAGTACGAACGAGAAGCATCGATCGCCTGACCTGAACTCCGGAGAGAGCAACCCTCTGGGACAGCGGCCCCACCTGTCAAAGGGCCATCTGTTTTCGTAGGCGGCAAGATGCTTAAACTATGGTCCGGTTACTCCAACCATGGTTCGATCAAGGCAACTCAGGTTCGCTCCTATGTAAGAGATACCCGGACAACAGAGCTCGAGGGACGAACAAAAGAAATAAGACCAACAAGCTGATACACCCAAAGCAATAGCAAAAAACACCACTTGTTAACTACCCCCATTGC
Source organism: Zoysia matrella (assembly GCA_001602295.1). Classification (NCBI taxonomy): domain Eukaryota; kingdom Viridiplantae; phylum Streptophyta; class Magnoliopsida; order Poales; family Poaceae; genus Zoysia; species Zoysia matrella. Next base: position 41,621 of record BCLG01002527.1, on the reverse strand, counting down.
GCGAGTTAGGGACTTTCAGATCCATTCGAAGCCCTTCCGCATTGTACTTTCGTGCTCTTAAGATTCATACGATTGATCTTACGCTCCTGGACGTAAGGTATTACGCTTCGAGGCGACCCGAACTAGGTTAACCTTTGAGTCTCATCTGTAGGCTAGGTCATTTGATTTCAAAAACGCATGATCTCCCGTTCGATCGTATAAATTTTACTGTGCCGATGTACGAAACACCGACACTTAACAATAGCACTATATATAGCTTTAGTTATTTTCTTCTTATTATCTACATTCACAATATGTATAGTTAATTTTAAAAAGTATTTTATTACTTATAGCTCACTTTACAACAGTGAGCTATACTAGTTTACACTGTTGCATCTGATATGCATCTGCAAATTTTCCCCTCGTTCGAAGAGCCAGATTAAGGACTTACTCTGTACTACCTCGTACCAATAAAAATTTATTTTTAATTTTTGTTGACTAGATTTTGATCAATGATTTCTATAAATTCTATTAAATGTAAAAATCTAGTATTTGTATTTTTAAATTTATTAAAAATATACTTTCATAATATATATAATTTATATTATTAAAATTAATTAAATTTATCAAAATTATTGATCAAAATCGTAATCAATGAAATTTAAAAATAAATTTCCACCGAGACAGAGCGAGTATTTGTCATTTTTTCGTACGGTCCCTTCTTTGCACTGTTGTATCTAATATGCGTCTGCAAAGTATCCTCTCGTTCAAAAAAAAAAAAGATTCGGCACTAATTTGTCATGTTCTCGTATGGTCCTACAGCCCCACCACTTGTTTCCTCTCGAAGAGCAAGATGCGGTCCTAAGGCCTTATTTAGCCGGAGCTTTTGAGTTTTTGATGTTCTCGTATGGTCCCACAGCCTCACCACTCATTTCCTCACGAAGAGCAAGATGCGGGCCTAATGCTCTATTTAGCGGGAGCTTTTGAGTTTTTAAAAAAGCTAGTTGATAGCTAGTTGAAATGTTGACTGATAAAATTTAAATATTGATTTTTATAATATATATTTAGCGTCTCTGCATACTAAAAGCTAAGAAAATCAGCTTTCAGTAAATTTTTTAGCTTTTAATTTATTTTTATAAAAACTAGCTTTTTAACATTTTAAAAGCTAATTTTTCAGAACTTGTTTGTTTCTCAGTTTTCTCTCAAAAGCTGAAACTCCGTGTGGCTATCCGAATCGATTCTTTATTTACACGAAAGCTCGTTTCTTTTGAAAATGTCAGGGCGTTCACTGCCGGGATCGGGTCCGTATAGCATCGGTTCGTCTGTCGTCGTCTCCCCCCCCCCCCCGCCCGGCAGGCTATATAACCACGCGTCCTCTCCTTCAAGATCAGAGCAGAGGTCATTCCGCAGCGCAGCCCCTCCGCCTACGCTACGACGATCCCCGCAGGCGGGCGATACACCGGCGGACAGCGTCGTTCGTGCTCGGGTATGGAACGTTCCTTTCCTCTCTTGATCCTGCTGCTGTGGACTCGCTCCGTGTCGTTGCCTTGAACATCTTTTGCTGCGTGATGCTACAGCCTACAGCTGAAAGGGCACCACGACAAGACAACGATGATGAGCGCTACAGGGGGCTGGCTGACGGCCACCGGCTTCGCGTTCATGTTGGTTGGGGTCAGCGCCGGAGTCGGCTCCAGCGACTTCGGCCTGCTCCTCGGCTTCGTGGGGGTGCTCGTCGGCGCCAACATCATCGCCGTCGGCGTCCGCCAGATGGGCGGTGATGAGCCCATCGGTCCCGTGGCGTTCACCCGTGTGGGTGCGCTCACGACATTCCTGCACCGCAACCTCGCCGTTGTAGGGATAATCCTATCTTCTTCCGCCGTCACGGCTATCGCCCGCGGCGAGGCTGGACCGCTACCCTGTTTCGGTCTGTTTGCTGCGTTCTTCCTCGGGCTCTGGTTCATCAACATAGGAGTTCTTGAGAGGAATAGCCAATAAATTCCTCGCTTTTGGATGGATTCATGCACCGCTGATTTCATGCAAGGATATACTGCTCCTGTCATTCTGACAGCCGTCGCCCCCACGCACCAAATTTTCCGATTTGTTCAGTTGTACCGTACAAGATAGTCAGCACCGTGTTTACCTGTCTTTGTATCTTTCATCTGAATAACTACTGTGTGCCTGTAAGGATTAATGTTGTCAAACACTCTGTTTCAGCTGTGTTAGAAAAAACTTAGTACGTTGTGTCTTGCTATTAGTTTCTGGGTCAAGATTGCGGAATGTAGTAAAACTTTATGTTTGGAAATATAAGTACTGTAATACTTATTTTTGGAAATATAAGCCCAGAATCGCAGCATCACCAGGCCGTTTCCGAACACGAGCGTCCTTGCTGCGGCTGTTGGATATTCTGGCGGCAAAGTGGCAAGGCATCGAGTTGTTAGGGCTCTTTGAACACAGGATAGGAAAAAACACAGAAATTAGGATGACATGCATCTCCAATCATTTTGCCTCACAGGAAAATTAAAGAATCTGGAAACTTATTTTGCCTCTAATTTGAGTAGAATTTAAAAACAACAATCCAGTCATTGCATACTGCACAGGTCCATTGATTGTAATAGTGGTGAGCCATCGGTTCACGTGGTGAGCGAATCTGAACCTTCCTATGATTTAGCACCCACAGCAGGTTGACGCTTTGGTTTCATGTGCGTGAATACTTTTGAAGTGATTAATTGTTGATGTTTGTGAGGATAGGGATTAATTTTATTGTGAAGAGAGAGATCAGCTAATCACAGTTAGCAGCGCCTGAGCTAGCGCTTTCCTTCCGCAGGAAAGTTTCCAAGAGGTTAGACCTCTTTTTTCTTTTCCTATGAAATCAACCTTAGAAATGCAATCCAATGGAAATTTTTCTTTGTCTTTCCTTTGATCCAAAGAATGTGTATAGAAAAAAAATCCGTAGGAATAGAATCTTTCAAAATTTCTATATAATTCCTCCATTCCAAAGGACCCCTTAACCCTTAACGTGGAAATATTTTACTTATTTCCCAGTCGAACATTATTTTCTCGCAGTCGTTTTCGAGACGCGTTAGAAAAATCCCATGAAATTCCTCGGCTCTCGATGGCGTCCGTCGGTGGCGTCCGTGGCTCCTGGCAATGGCACGAACAGACGTCGGCAGGCACGCAACCCAAACAAGCGCAAAGATTGTGCGCAGTCTGGGAGTTGACATGGACTTTTGCGGTCGTCTGTTGGGGGCCCCACCGGTGGGGTGGGGACTTCTCTTCTCTCCCGTCTGCCGGCCGAGAGATTGGCGCACCAGCGCGTTAAGATTCGCGCGAAAGACCGAGATCGTCCGATGACGCTCTACCCAGCCCCGTGGCTGACGTCGCCGTGGATGCCTAGCTCAGCCAGCGTGCCGTGGCCGCGCAGGAGCAGAAGGAAATCCGCCTCGACTGCTCCCCCAGACGCGAGCGAGCACGTGAATTCCACCACGTTCGTCGTTCACGCTTCACATTCTCGGCCAAAACGAAAAAGAAAAACGCCCCGGCGCACGACTTTCCTCCGTATCTAAATGGTTGTGGCTCCTGATCTCTAACATCATATTTGATTATTTCTATTATTTAAAAAATTAATTTAAATATTTAAAATTATAAATTATGATTAAAATAATTTTAATAATAACATTAATGATAAATAAATTAAAATAAGATAACTGATCTAGCGTCAATATTTTAAAATGAGAAGAAAACGTGTCATCTTTCAAACGTACGTCCATCGTCCGTCGCAGGACTAAGAAGAAAAAGGTGCGTATTTTGTGACGAGGATAGAAGAAAAGTCCACATGGTGCAATAGCTCGGGCGAGTGAACAACCATGACTCCATGAGTCCACCTCTGACTCTGCCGGACGCCGGCAGGATCAGGAGCTGAATTCCTTGTGTATCTGGCTTGAGACGACCACGACCACGACTCCAGATTCGGCATAACTTTATGCAGAGTACTACTAGATCGTCGGCGGCTCGGCGACCCTGTCAGTTGGAGCACCATGTAACGAAAGATGTTCTTTCCTGCAGTAGGTTACAAGCAGGGAGAAGGTGAACCACGGGGCGAAGCCGGGCAGCTGTGTTCTCACTTGTCAGCTGCGAAGAAGCTGAAGGAAGCGTTGAAAACGGGTAAGCCAAGGTTGAGTGCACGGGGAAGGGCACCCCGACTCCGTTTTGTGAATGCACCATCCTGGGCTTGGCTCGAGCCGAAGGGTCACCTTTTGCGCCCCGTAAGAAGCTTCGTCGAAGCTCACTTACCACTACCACCGGACCCACATGGCAGCCTGATACCCCGGAAGTAGCATCCTGGAAATTTCGCGCACCCTGCGGAGGCGGCACTCCTGTATAAATCAAGAGAACACCCTGCGGAGGCGCACTCCTATATAAAGAGAACAGAACACGAGAATTTGTGCAGATAGAAGTTTTAGGATTTTCAAGCGAAATCCTTGCACCCTGAGCACAGCCCAGCGCCTGATACGCGTAGCGGCGCTGCGTATCGGAACGTCTTCGTCTTCGGAGTCGCCGGCGTCTCCTTCCAGGTACTCCGTTTCCCGTTGCTAACTGCCTTTCATGTAGGACGCTGTCTTCGGAGTTCGGACTTCAGAGTCGGCGATTCATCTAAGTTACTGCCTTTCTTCTCCAACTTGCAGTGGATAGCGCTGAGCCAATGAGCTCTCGAGGCAGCAGGGCGATGGCCACCGGACTCGCCGTCCTGGTCGTTGCGCTCAGCACGGGCACCACCCTCGGCGACGACCACGGCTTACTCCTCGGCTTGCTGGGGGTTTTGGCCGGCGCCAATATCATCGCTTTCGGCGAGAGGCTCGGCGATGGCACAGCGGCATTATCTGGCGCCATAGGTGCGTTCCCAGTGTTGTTCCAGCGTCGCAATCTCGCCGCCGTGGGGCTTGTCTTGGCATCGCTCGCCGTCACGGCGGGCGCTGGTGGAGAGGCAGGACCGGCGTACGCCTTCTGCATGTTTGCGCTCCTTGTTCTGGGTGTCTGGCTAATCAACGTCGGGATAGAGAATGAATAGACGATGGTGCGTTGCCTGGAGTGTCAGTCGGAGTGGCTATTTCAGGTGAAAGCGCATCCGGATCAAGGGTCACCTAGCACGTTGTATTTTACAGGAACGGTGTTGTGTTTGCATGTGGTATCGGCCCAATTATAATTGCGCCCGTAGTAATATTGTTGTACTACTAGTGCATGTCTTCTCTACGTCTACTGGCTAAGTATGTAACATATCGTTTTTCCAAACAACCATCAATTTCAGGTGCCCTTAATTTGTTTCTGGAAATATGGGTTCAAGTCCAAGACTTAATGGATGTTACACCTATGACTAATTATTCTTTCAGTGGCAGGCGACGTTCGCATCAACAGCGAGACACGTGTTGACTTCATGAATCTTAAGACAAACAAAATGAGTCCTAAAATAATATAAATTCCTTGCATACATACCAAGACACTTGCACTGATCTGAACCTTTAAATTTTTTCGAAGCCCTAAAACTTTGAGCGGTGGTTCAGTTCTGCAATTATATGAGTTACTGGTGACATCTCTTATTTTTTGCCACAGAACATCCAGAGACTGAAAAAGAAGACGTCGCAAACATTGGTGCTCTGGTTTTGACAAGATCTCAAACTTGTTTCATAACCAGCTTATGCTTTCGTTGTTTTCACGACAAGCACAAAGAGTTGCAAGTCCAAACAGCCAGAGTTCAAATGTGCAGCCGCTGCAAGATTCAGTTCAGGAGTCCTAAAGCTCCGTAGCATTCGACACTGTCGCGAACGGCTTCCTCAGTAGACCTGAAGCTCCACCCAAGCATCTGAAGCTTCTCCGTCTCATATGTAATGTTGTCTTCCACATCCACAAAGCTAAAAACCATTACAAGGAAGAAGAATTAAGTTGCTCCATGGATTAATTAACTGAAGAAACGGATAACATGGGCAACCAGCATCCAATGGTCTGGCAAAACATTGCTCTCGAAAGTCTAAGGGAGTGAATAGATTGCCTAATGGTACAGGAAAATGCTACGGATATTATTATCAAGGACATTAGACATCTCAATGGCAACTAACATGTGTATCTTTAGTGAAATCCAATATGCTGCATGGAAAATTGCTTGTTTAGGAATTGGTTTACAGCATACCTTTTGGGATAACTGTATGTTGGGTATGAATTCCTCAGTATGTTCATGATCTCCAACAGTCTTATTGGGTTTGAACTGCAGAGATACCGTCCAGATGCCTCTGAATTTTCAAAAGACAAAAGAAGAGCTGCAGCAACATCGCGAACATCCACTAGATTCTCGAGTATATTATCAACGGTCTCCTGATCTCCTGCAAAAAGAAAAAGAGTTTTTTTTTTAAAAAAATAAAAGACTGGTTAACCCCCTGCACTAATACAGTGAGAAAACAAACAGCATAAGATTAACAAATGATAACCTTAACCCCATCCCCACCAAGTGTTCATTTCTTTTTACTTTTCATGGTGATGCTAATAGACTGTAAAATTTACCATATATAATTTATCTCTATACTTTTCTAAGCCAATTTATCTCTATACTTGATACAATCTCAGTGCTCTGCTTCACACTTTAGATGAGAAAAGGAAGTATATAAACTAACCTATTGTTATCATTACCATACATTGCACCTCAATGTTAATGAAGGGATTAACATTTAATAACTACTACGTAAGTGATAAAAGCTCTCTACCTTTTATATAACCAAGGAAGATTTTAACACTTGTAGGCACTGTGGATTGCAGTAATGGTCCAATAACCATACATGGGCAAACACTAACAACGTCTAGCCCAGTTTCTGCTGCATAAGCAAAAGCCTTGCTCTCCGCC
>BCLG01002527.1:16039-27398 GCA_001602295.1 Zoysia matrella | reverse complement strand
CTCACCACCGGCCACGGCGAGCACTCCACTGCCACCATCACACCCTAGGCCTCACTCACGTACACCCATGCCCCTTTGGCCACGCCTCACACGCGCGCGCAGGTCGAAGCGCTCGGACCGCGCCAGTGCGCGCCCAGAACGCGCCAGTGCGCATCTGGAGCGCATAAGAGCACGTCCGACGCACCCAGAGCGTCCCAGGCCCGCACACGCACCGGCGCACCCACGTTCACGCCAAGAATTCACACTCGGTCCTATGTCCGCGGACGTGGACACGGCCACGTGTCCACATTGGGCACGGCAACAAACTCGTGTCCACGGTCACGGACACGGGTATGCACACGGCCACGGTTCTCCCGTCCACAGACACAATCACGATTTCACATGTCCATAGACACGATCATGATTCCACGTGTCCAAGTGTCCACGGACATGACACAGCTCACGTCTCCACGTGTCCATGGACACGGTCATGAACCATGTGTCCACGGACACAGCCACAGCTCACGTGTCCTTGAATCTCCGAACTTTCACAAAACCCCGAACTACCACGAAAACCTCGAACTTTCACTTTCACGTGTTCACGAATCCTCGAACTTCCATGAAACCCCGATTTCGTGTCCACATCCACGAAACTCCGATTTCGTGTCCACAATCACGAAACCACGAGCCCTGCCATCCTAACCTATCCAAACTCCATGTTTTGCTTGGTGCTCCTTTCTTTTATAGTTTCGTAGGTTTTTCTTTAGTAGTCTTATTGTGATTGTTGTTTGTAGCCGAAGAAGAGCCCGAGTACGAAGAACCCGAAGACGCCGCTAAAGGCAAGTCCTAACACCCCCTTTGAACCACATTGAACCTATGTTTACTGCTGCACCTATAAGAGCTAAATGCTTGCCTATATTTTCTTTTAAAATGTGTTAAATGTTGTGTAGTTTAGTTCCTACTCGATTCTAGGTATTTATATTTATGTCAGTAACTTGCTGTGGTTAATATAAATACCACCTTGTTAGACAGTTGATGACACACCCTTGTTAACCATAGGATTTTCGTTCTTTAAATACTTTTAATGAACGGAAAATTGCCTTGATCAAAAAAATGCTTAGGACCCCAAATACGGTACCTCGTACCGCCACACCTTACATCACTCTTTTGCAAAATGTGTTAAACCGTGTTTGGTGATGTGAGTAAAATAAAATGGGTCAGGCATAGTGCAACTGATGTTAGTGAAGAGGGTTGATTCTGGTCGTGGGGTGGGGTTCACATAAAGTGGGGTCCACCTGTCATGGACGAGTCCACCACCCTTGCCATATAAAGACCGGTTCGTTAGCGTTCGATTTAGCAATTTTTGTACAACCACAGAACATGTACATTTTGGACAGGACTTATCACCGCTATGTAGGTTTTTCACTTTAAGCCACTAGGAGGTCGAAGTGACACAAGAGGCCAGGAGCAAGGCGTGAGATAACTCGCTGTCCGGCTTTTGATCATGTAATTGCCCGCGTCATGGGGCCGTAATCCTACGGATATAGCTCCTGATTTGGTAATAACCGTGTAGTAGGGGACCAGGAGAAGACGTGATTGTGGTAAATCTTCACGATTCGGCTCCGAAAATGTACCGTCGCGTCATCGGGAGTGAAACCCCGATGGATAGCCCTTGGATGTGTCTTGGGTGGAATCTGTGAAAACTTATGTAGTTGTAGGGTAAGCATTATGCAACTCTATTGATCAGAAGTAGCATAACCTGTGGGTACAGTGCACAAACTCTGCAGAGTGTAAAATCCTTTCGATTAGGCCGTTGTCACGGTAATGGCTTGCTATTTGTTCGGGTACTTTACGATTAATTTTCTATAATATACTTGTCGTGTGAGCGGGTATAGATGCTCGTGTTTTGGAAATGTGTTGGTTGTGTGCCGAGGATCTGCATAGAAGCGTGTTAGTGCCCATTTAAAATTGGGAACTGATGAGAGAAGTGAAAGACTTACTCAGGTTCACCCTACTAAAACATGACAAATAATGTTTTTTGACGAGTTAAAAATCTATCCATTAGGAAGCCCTTGCAGAAAAACTTGCTTTTCGCAAAAATAAAAACCTCAAGCCTTCTCTTGTTTTCGCTTCTACAAACCTTACCTCTCCTACCGTTAGGACTTGCTGAGTACCTTCATACTCACCTCTCCCCCTGCTGTTGTTTTGCTCAGAGGATGAAGATGATAAGGATGATGCCGATTACGAAGATTAGAAGTCCTGTCTTTCGCTCAAGTTTGCATATGGTGTAGTGCTAGTCTCCTAGTAGCATAATGTTTGAATAAAGTCGCTGCGCCGACTTGATGATTGTAATATAATCTATTTTTGTTAGACCTTTTCTAAGACTTGTAGTATGTTAAAGCTGTATGTGTAATAATATCGTTTTATTTTTAATGTGCGTATTAATTATCGGTCCAGAGATTAATACTTGAGGCACAAAGATACTCTTTTATGGAAGGGGTTTCTTGGAAGGGGGTCTCACAATAGGTCCTGGCATGCATTGCACGTCGGAGTTTCTTTAGTCGTGGCGTGAGTTGCGGCCCGTTAGGACTAATGGCCGTTGTTAATCACTACATGTTTACGAGTCTTTATAATGAGAAAAATGATGACGCTGATGTGTGGCCGCATCAACCAAAACTCGTTTGCCTGTGTTGTGTACTCTTGTGTGTCCACCAGACAATCTTTTGTACGCGCGTCTTTGTGACAAACACATTGCCGAGAGAGAGAGAGAGAGAGAAAGTGATTTCTAACTAAAAGAGGATTAAGTGTTTGTGATAAACACTTATCTGTGAGTGATCGATCCTAACACGCCAATCAGTCGCCATCCACCACCGCCCGATCGAGTCAAAACTCAAACAGGCGGCGTTTTCATCCGCGACGACCATGACCGGTCAGTCCACCGCTGCTCACCGTGCCTGGAGGTCGCTGACGTCGGAACCAGTCTCCAGACTCCAGAGCTTGTACTCACCCATGTGCTCCACGATAGGGGCCACAGGCTAAGGTGGAAGAACCCGAGCAAATCCATCCCCTTTTCGAGTCCAGAAAACCCAAGCCGACCCACTGTTGTTCTCGCTTCAGGCGGCGGTGTCATGTTGGTCACAGGTCGGTGAGCGAACCGAGTTCACGAGGACGTCGCAAGGAGGCGAGGCGAGGCGGCGGTGGGCGTCGAGCCGTTGCCGGAGCTGTTGAAATGGTGTCGACAGACTGCGAGAGAGACAGAAGGTGAAACGTCGACGGAAGAGAGGCCCCGCAGCTGGTGCCGGTAAAAGCTACGGAGTACTACAGAAATGTTAATCTGACGCGCCACGAAATGCAGGAAACCTTTTCGATCGGCCGCTGATATATAATCCTGAAGAGCTTACCCGACGATCCAGCAGTTTTTCGATCGGCACGCCCGGTCCACCGCCGAAGCCGCCTGCGGGCGCTGGCCGTCTTCCTGGCGCTTTTCTAGGCCGTGTCGTTTGGCCGCGTTGGATTCTGGAGTTTTGTGCTCTGATAGTGTTAGAGCTGGACTAAAGATCTTGATAGCGACAGCCATCTGCTGGCATCATCGCAGCAAGTTGATGGGGAGTTTCAAGTCTTTTGACTCGAGGTTCCAGTAAGTGTCACGCAAAGCGGAATAGTTACGTACTACTGTCGAGTAGCATTGCGACAAGCAGGCAGGAAAGGGTTGTACTCCACGGATAGTACGGACCACTATGTTGACAGCTGAAAAACGGCATCATCACATTGACTTGTTCGACTCCACAGATGGTCACGCCGGTCCATCTGACTAAATTTTTTCTCTAGATAAATTTCTTAGTGATATGCAGTACGTATACAATTGCATGCATGGCTTAACTAGCCTGAATAAAAAGTTGAGAAATCTAGAGAACGCAAGAGTAATAATCTTATTAACCACCACGCATCTCCCTGGATCTGGCGTCAAGTGTCCACCGGCCCTCCAAGCTTCCTCCTCGGAGAGGTGCGAGCTACGGTACACCGCAGGGCAGCCACGGAGCCTACCGTGACCCCGACATCGAAGGACCGTACGTCGAGTCGCCACGGCTGCGCCTTTCACGCGCTGTGCCGTCGCCGCACGTGTCTACCGGCTGGCGGTCGGGACGTTCCCGTCACGCTTAGGCCTTGTTCGCTTGCATGGGAATCAAAACACCACCGGAACGAAACCAAATCAGGATCGAGTGGATCCTGATCTCTCACATGATCCATATCTGGTAAAAATCCTCCTTGGAATCCTGATCCATGCTTGACTGAGACCACCATTGAGCTGATTCTGACTCTGGCCTTGAATGCCATTGCTATTGATTTGGTCTCCTAAAGCAAGCCACCAGTCTAGTGTGCTTGTAGATGGTGAGGCGGACTGGAGGGAGGGAGTGACCAGAGGAGGAAGAAAAGCAGTCAAGGATATTATCGTATTTGCACTGCTTGCTGTTGATATATAACAGAAAAATTGACGGCAATAGTAGTCGAACAAAGCACGCTACCTGCCTGCCGGAGCGGGAGCGGGGTGGCGCCGTGGTGAAATCGTGAAAGGTGACCGTGCCGCCGGCGCGCCGGCCTTTGACAGTACTCCGTAGTTAGCAGAAAATATTCTTGGTCACTTCCCGAGCTGTACCAAGCGAGTTAGCAGAAAAAATACTCCCTCCAATTTTATAATATTGACACCATTAATTTTTAATATCAACTTTGACCATTCTTTTTATTAAAAAAATTGATAAATTTCATATATTTTGTTATAGTTTGTTTTATCATTAAAGATATTTAAAAGGTCAAAGTTCAATATTTAAAATTGGGAGAGTAGTAGCTTTGATGTAGTAGTAGGTAATTTTATCCCGTGGATTGGCCTTGCTGCAAATTGTATTGAAAGCTTTTTACAAACACCACGGCACAATCATTCTCACACACACACACAGACAAAAAAAAAAAAAAACACCAACGCCACGATACATATGTAGCTGTTCAACACATAGAGTTCTCATAGGATGAAAAGAACCCAGTTATGCCCTACGCAAGTAGAACACCGATCGTGTAGAGTGCGATGCCAGCAGTCAGCATCGCCGTGAGTCCGCGACCGACCGCCAGGGTGCGTACGCCGGCGGCAAGGCCGGTCACGGCCACGGACGCGAGAGCAAGCCTACAGCGCGGAAGCCTGCGGCGCGGGAGTTCAGTGAATGGTCCGGCCGCCACACGGCCCCAGTTTTCAAATGACCAACCTTCAAGGAAAGAAGCAACGAAACAAAAACAAAAGCAAAAATGGCCCCGTTTTATTGAATTTAAGACAAATCTGATCATATAATATCTACATTTTAAAACTCAATAATATAAAAGTTATCTATATTTTATATTTCCAATAATATTTGACCTAAATTTTCTCCAAAACGACAAGAATTCTGGAAGTGAAGGGAGTACTTTGTATGATACGACATTTTACTTAAGAAAGGATCCAGATCGTGCTGGACTGACGGCGGGTGCAGCAATTTGTACTGCCGCCGGTGAATTTGATTGTCGTAATTAGCTTTTGGCACCACATGATCAAGAAAAAGCAAAATGGAGGAGGAAATTCATGGTCGATGCGTGTTCCGTGCTAGGGTGGCGCCGTGGAGTGACCGACAGCCACTAGCTCCAACCCCGATGAGTAGAAATGAAGTTAAAATTGGAACGCCGTCAACGGTGGCATCCGCCGAAATAGCGCCGCATGATGGAGAAGCCGAAACACCCTTGACATGTCTCCGCGGTGGCGGGACGCGGCTTCCGTGCTCCCACCTGCGTGCTCCCCTGGGTGCTCCTGCTACGTGGCACAATTTTACTGGTCATGCTTTTTTTTCCTTGCCCCACAACTAACGCCTTTGGCCCTCCCTTTCCTATCCTAGGACGCAACAGATTTTGGCAACGTTTATGGAGATCACCTCTTCCATCGTATAGCCTGTCTACATTTTGAAAAGAGTCATTTTTTAATTAACACGAACGCTCCACGCGTGTTTTGATATAAATTTTGACATAGTAAGTCTGCCGTATATCGGAACTTTTGGTTTTTTTTTTCTTCAAAATATCAATTTTGGTTGTTAACAATAGGAAAAATTCATTCGTTCAGAGCAAGACTAAAATGAGTAATGAGAGAAGTTATAAAAAATGCTAAAGAGGCATACAAATCTTTTTTAAAGAAATAAAGATAACATTGATGATTAATAAGTAAATTACTACAAGAAATGTGCTCATCCGTGACAAATTCATCGTGATGAATTAAGAAATCATCATTAACCTTACATCAGCCACTAATCAGTAATATTTTATCAAATTCGTCACAATTTGACCCTTAAATCAGTGACGTTTTAAAAAAATTGTCACAGTTCGACCGGTAATCAATGACGTTTTAAAAATTTCATCATAGAAAAAAGTAGATGGTCAAAAGTAGATGGGTGCCAGGGAAATAAAATAAATAATATTTTCACTAGCTTTTTAATAAGATAAATAGTTAAAAGTAGATGTCTAAACTTTAAAATGATACCAGTTATTTTGGGATGGAGGGAATAAAAGATTTACCTCTTATTTTTAAAACAATTTGCCTCTTGTTTTATGAGAGAAGTGGGCTAATGGGACTGGAAAGAAGGCGATAGGAGAGAAGATAGCCAACGGCGTTACCTGTGAACGGATGGCCATCCGTCCTGGCACCATCTTGGGCTAAAAAAAAAACACGGGACCAATAGAATCATGCCACGTACAGGAGGACCAATCGAATTAGGATAGAGAATCACATCACAGACTCAGCAGAAGCTATTTTTTTTAAGTTCTCAGCGTCTTCATTTCAAAGAATCACTTCACAGAATTAGACAGGTGTTACTTTTTCTGAAAATCAACGTTCGACAGAGTTTCTCTGATTATATCTGAGAATCAAGAGCTAGGAGCTCTGCTAAAAGAGCTCTTAGTATTCTCTTTGTCTCGATTTAAGTGTTGTTTTAATTCTAGGTATGAGAATTAAAGAGAGTGAAAATATAGAAAAGGTTGAAAATAAGGAGGTAAAAGATAGATGTAGAAATGTATTGGGAAGTGAGAATTACACTTATTTTAGAAAAACTGAAGGATGCTAGAAAGATAGAAAAATTAGGACGAAAGGAGTAGTATATTTCTTTTTTTCCCAGAGCGGAATGATAGCATGCCCACGAGAAACATAGCCGTTGTTCTCAGTATTAAATTTCGAATTATACAATGAATAGATTCAATCTGTGCTGAGGATGGAGCACGTGAATTCAACATACTACTCAAGATCACATGCTCAACTCCCATGCATGCCCGCACAAATTGTACCCTGGTATTTGATCTTGTATGATTGTTGTACGAATCTGTACTGCCCGCACAAATTGTTAAATTCAAGAATATAATACAAATATCACACAAAATTCATTTTTTCTTCAAGGAGAGGAGCCATCCTCAGATTTAATTCAAACATCATCGTCGAGAGGCTCGAATTATCCTTGCAGGCTCCCTAAATCATTGTTCGGCGATTTTTGGCTCACTATTCGGCGAGGAACTGGGTTATCGATAAGCCAAATCATCTTCATACACAAGTTTGTATCGTCGACGAAAAATGAAACAGTCACATGCAGGCTCCCCAACGCGTGCGACGCCGACCCGCACCCGTGACGCCGACCAGTCTTGGACCTCTTGGTCTACGCTGTCTCCCCCACTTGCGTGGTGACGTCGCGATCGGTGGGGATCCTATTTGTCTGGAGCTTGAAGTACTTTTGAGGAAAGATATATAATTAATCGAATACGTACTTTAGACATATTCAAGCATCATCGTCGACAGGGACCCCTAGCTACTCAAAAAGTCTCAAACACGCCGACTAAATTATCTGCACTCACACCGCCATAACCCACATGTGGACAATCAACATGTCCACATCAGCAGTTACTTGCCAAGTTAGCTCTCTACATCAGTTAGAACCGCTACATGGATGTTTGCGTCAGTGAAATCCGCTGTCCAAACTGATTGAAAAAAAAATAAACAGGTTTGACTGTTAAAGGGGTCTAGGTATTCAATTTTATAATTAAGAGAGAAAAAGCGAACAACTGTGATAGTTGATGGAGGTAAATAAGACTTTTTCCTCGGTAGTAAATTCTTTGGGTCTAAGTGTGGGGCCCACGTGCTAAATGTCACACAAGAGCGATGGATACTGCAGTAACATTGAATTTCGTTAGGCCCAGCCCATGTGACCGTCGAGAGAGTTGCTAATTCTTCAAATTAAAGGCCTTCTAACCACTTTTTCATTGGTAGTCAATATACTGAAGATGATAGCTGTAGGATTACATGCAAAGTAAAACGTTCCTATTATTATTGGACCATGACTGGACTTCGTAGTGGATGCAATGCGATCTCATAAATAAGTACCATAACGATATTATGTATTTTTACTGTAATTTATTTAATCGACTCAGTTTGGGAGTTGGGCCAGGCCAAAATCCTATGTCCGCTCGGCCAATGCCCGGTTTGGTACTGTAGCACAGGCCGTGCCATGCTAGAAATTTAGGCCCGATAGGCGGCACGCACAGAAGTTGGGCCGTGATTGGGCCGGCATGACACAAAGCCGATGATTTTTTAATTGCATTAGTTTCTATTAAATTTATAAATCTAATAGGGCATTTTAGTTTTTAGCAGAAATAGCAGCCCAGTCGCCCTTCCTGTAGGCGATAAAGTACGTATCGTCCATTGGTACCTCTAAATTGATACTTCCGCCGTCTCAAAACAAGTATCGTTTGACTTTGAGATATCAAAATTTGATCATTTGAAAATATTGTTTATTTTATTATGAATTGTTCTATTATTAGATATAATTTAAGCTTGATTTGTTTATTTTTATATTTACACAAAATCTTTGAATAAGACGAGTGTTCAAACATTGATTTCTAAAAGTAAAAAATATCACTTATTTTAGGATGGATGGATTATATTTTTATTAAAAAAACAAGATTTAAGTATCCATATATTATCTTTTATTTTTTTTCTTTATAAAATTTACATATAGGGACTTGACATGAGGCTGATTTTAACTGATTACCATATGGCTGATATGTCTGGTTCAGATCTTCTTAGAGAAGTAAAGGTAATTTCTCTTCTTTCGAAACATAATAGGGTTTTGGACTCGGCATTTTTGCAATTTTATTACCCTGTTGTTACATGTTTACTACATTGCCACACATAAAAAAAATGCCTTACTACTCAAATTTATTTTCTCAATTCATCAGGGGTCACGGAGACTGGCACACTGTCATTTCTGACGAGTGATCACCGGCATGCGCTGTGCAGCTGCTGGTTTGGAGGTTCTCGGGTGTGTTCGAATGTTGGGCCTTGTAAGCGTCGTGTTGGGTAGCCCAGCGAGTGGAGTTTAAATACCTAGTCGGTTGTAACAGAACTCAGTTTCGAAATCGATTTTTGCCACCAATCCTCATTCTCTGTTCTTCCTCGTGCGTCTTCCCCTTTTCTATCCAACCCCAGTCCCGTAGTGAGCTCGATCAAATCGATCGTGTGAGTTACTGGTGACTGCTCTTATTTTTGCCAGTGAGAACCCAGAGACCGGCAAATTGCAAACATTGGTTCTCTGGTTTTGACATGATCTCCTAACTTGTTTCATAACCAGTTTATGCATTCGTTGTTTTCATGAAAAGCACAAAGAGTTGCAAGATGCAACAGCCAAAGTTCAAACGTGCAGCAGGCCAGCAGCTGCAAACTTCAGTTCAGGAGTCCTAAAGCTCCGTAGCATTCGACACTGTCCCGAACGGCTTCCTCAGCAGGCCTGAAGCTGCAACCAAGCTTCTGAAGCTTCTCCGTGTTATATGAAATGTTGCCTTCCACGTCCACAAAGCTAAAAACCATTGCAAAGAAGGAGAATTAAGTTGCGTCTTGGATTAATTGGCACTGAAGAAACGGATAACAGGGGGAGCCAGCATTCAATGGTCTTGCAGTGAAACTCTCGAAAGTCTAAAGGTGTGAATAGATTGCCAAAATGGTACAGGAAATGCTCCATATTATTAGCAAGGACACCAGACATCACAATTACAACTAAACATGTTTACCACATACCTTTTGGGATAACTGTATGTTGGATATGAACTCCTCAGCATGTTCATAGTATCCGACACTCTTATTGGGTTTGAACTGCAGAGATACCGACCAGATGCCTCTGAATTTTCATAAGACAAAAGAAGAGCCTCAGCAACATCGCGAACATCCACTAGATTCACGAGTCTATTTTCAACGGTCTCCTGATCTCCTGCAAACAAGAGTTTTTTTTAAAAAAAAATAAATAAATGACTGGTTAACCTTTGCACTATAACACGGTGCGTAAACATCATCATGTTATCAAATGAAAACAACAGTAGATCTTATGATTAGTATGATGGAAGCAAGCAACATAGTCCCATCCCAATCAAGTTTTAATTTCGTTGTACTTTTCATGGTGATGCTAATAGGCTTTAAAATTTACCATATATATAATTCATCTCTATACTTGATACAATGTCAGTACTCTGCTTTGCACTTCAAAGAAGAAAGGAAGTAGATCAATGTCACATCCCAAGCTTAAAGTTAAAAAAAAAGAAGAAGAGAGTTTTAAAATTTTTCTTTTCTTGACAATCTAGTTTAGGCCAACTTTAAAATTTTCCCTTAAAAGGAACTAAAAATTAGAAAGTAGTTATCTAGAAGTCAAAATTTTGAAACATAAAATGTGAATTGGACAAGTGTTTGAGCTCTTCTTTTTTGTTTTGAATTTTGGTTTTTGGAGTTTGAAATTTTCTCAAAAAATCTTAGCCTTAAATTCAATCTAGAATCCACATAGAATTGGAAAAAGGAGGGAATTCGAAATTTTCTATTGGGCCAAAAACTCCTTTCCCAGGCCGGCCCACTTCCTGTTTTTTTTTCTCTCCTCTGGCCCAGCCTGCATCCCATTTTCCCTCCCTCCGGCCCAGCCGTGTTTTCTTTTTCCCCTTGTCGTCCTCCTCCTCAGCACAGAACGCCGCGCGCGCAGGCCGACAGGGAGGGCCAGCTCCACCCGGCCGCGCCGGCGTCCCCGCGCCGAGGAAAGCAACGACGACGTTGCTCGTTGCCGTCAACCTAACCCCGCCGCGCTGCGCACATGAGGGTGACGGCGTTGACGCCCGGGAGAAGCGGTGGCCTTTATCGCGACGCAGTTGAAGTCCGGGCGCCCCCTGCCGACTCACCGGCCTGCCAAGGCGTGGCGCTAGCAGCCGCAGACCCTAGCCACCGAAACTCGACGACGCCACGCAGCTGCCGAAACTGTCCAAGAATTACCGCCCAATCGCCCCGCTCACTGCCGCGCTGAGCTCACCC
>BCLG01002526.1:49296-71601 GCA_001602295.1 Zoysia matrella | reverse complement strand
AAGCTCGCCTCACCTCACTACAAGAAAAATATTTTTAGTCACCAAAGTACTTAGTCATTCACTATAACTATTTTATCACTAAAAATCTTAGTCGCATTTTAGTTACTAAAATCTTGTCACTATATGTATATAGTAACTAATAATTAAGTATATTGGTCAACAAAACTGTATAGCAACTAGGGTACCTTTAGTAACTAAAAATATTTATCAACCAATGAGCATATATCTTGGTCACTAAAAATGTATATTAACAATAAAATTCAAATCTTGGTCCCTATTTATTAATTTTTAGTGATCAAATTTTTTTGTCACTAAAACTTGATAACTAAAGATCTATTTTCTTGTAGTACCTATTCCATCTAAAATGATGCAGCAAACCAATACCAGTTCATGTCCGGGGTCAAATAAGATCCACATTCAACCAAATCAATATGAGCCGTGGGAGAAATTTCCGGCAGCTTATGCAACAGATTTTCTTTCTTTATGCAAAGTAAAAATTGGCATTACTAAAAAAACTACTAGTAATGGAGGCTCCTCTCAAGTCAAACAAGCCAGACATATTCAAAGTATATATAGCGTCCAACTTTTCCCACGTCAATTCAAGACTTTCTTCATTGAGTGTACATGAAGCATGAGATGGTATATATTTCTTCTTTGTCGAGTCTTGTTGTAATTCCAAGACAATACTTGGTCGATATAAAGCTATGGTATCTTGTTTACACCGTTATCCATCTCTAAATATAATACGCGGGAAACGAGAATGGCGTGCTCGAAACGCCTGCTCGCTGCTCTTCCTCGCTCCTAGCTCGCCACCTTCGCCGCCAGCGGCAAAGCGCAAATTAAAGAAGCTGCCACCACCTTCACCATGGTAGTAAAAAAATAATTGCAACTTTTCCCTCTTTGCTCTAAATCAAAACGACTTCCATTTCTTTATGAGCTTTATGCATCGAGTATTTACTAATTTTATAGGATGGTTCCTGTGCATGCAGTCTTATCATGCAGTTGCAAATGTGACTATATTTATATAATCCTGAAGAATGTAATACCAACTGTTCTCATGCGCATGCACTGAACCACCATGGAAAAAAGAATAGAATTCGATCTAAAGTGCAAACGTGCGTCGACCACCATACTGTTGACCAGCGGTCAACACAGTGTTTATTGTTGATTTATCTCCACATTCAATCGTTATCTTGCCAGTTGGGTTCTGTCAGTTTTTTTTTTAGAGAAATCAAGGCCATTTTTTTTTTGTGGAGAAATTAAAGGCTGCTTTTGTGAATAAATCTAGATGCACCATAGATGCTATCCGTGAGCCACACATACACCTCTTACAAGTTTCAAAGAAAAAAAAATCTTCATACCAGTTCTTCGTATGTTCACTGATGGCATATGCTGGTTGAAGCTCCTTGTTTGCGTTTGCACCATTAATGCTAAGCTTAATTAGCTTTTGGGTGCGGTCGGCCGCTCTCCATTCATATCATAGCGGTCTTCTCCGTGCAAGTCATTGAATGTGCCAATGAGAGCAACGTCCAAATCGATACGAGTATCAAACAATATATATCTTGCCGGCTCTAGTGACATATTTGTCATTCCACCAGCCTTGAATTTTCTCCCAAGGGAGCTCCCCTGCCATCTATAAATACGCACGAGCTTGATTCCAACTCATATCACAGCAACTTGCAAACACAGACAGCAAGCAGCTTGCAAGAATAGCTGGCTTCAATGGCGCCGTCCTCCTTAGCCCTCTTAGTCGTCCTCGCCATCTTCGTGGCCACCAGCGCCAACGCGGCCACCTTCATCGTCACCAACCGATGCGGCTTCACCGTGTGGCCGGCCGCCATCCCCGTGGGCGGCGGCGTGCGGCTCGACCCGGGCCGGTCGTGGACATTCAACGTGCCGGCCGGCACCAGCTCCGGCAGGGTGTGGGGCCGCACGGGCTGCTCGTTCAACGGTGGCGGCGGCGGGAGCTGCCAGACCGGCGACTGTGCAGGTGCGCTGTCGTGCTCCCTCTCCGGCAGGCCTCCCGCGACGCTGGCCGAGTTCACCATCGGCGGCGGCACCGCTCACGACTACTACGACATCTCGGTGATCGACGGCTACAACGTGGCCATGGACTTCTCCTGCAGCAGCGGCGTCGCCCTGCGCTGCAGGGACTCCGGCTGCCCCGACGCCTACCACCAGCCCAATGACCCCAAGACCCACGCATGCAACGGCAACAGCAATTACCAGGTCACCTTCTGCCCGTGATGACATGGGGCAGTAGAGCTGGAGAACGATGCATGCATGCACGCACATGACACAGTATTGGTGCGCACGTTGTATTCCGCGTCGACGTATTATACGTATTACATATATAGTTTTTCTACTAGCCACTGGACGTCCTATACGTATGCGTACCAGTATTGGAGAATAAATAAAGTTGGTGATGAATAAAGCGGTCGTGTGCACGCCGCATTTCCTAATACTCCCAGTCTACTTCATGGTTCTAAAATATAAAATATAAGTATTATTAGATTTAGTCGGAGTCAAACTTTTATTACTTTGATTATTAATATATATAATTAACAATATTTTATCACATAAAAATTATATTTTTTGAATTCATTATTAAATAAACTTTCATAAAAATTATATTTTTATATTAAAAATTATGTAATTTTTTAAATATTATTGATAAAAGTTAAAAGATTTTAATCTTATTCAAATCTATAAATGTTTATATTTTGAAACGAATGTTGTATCTAACTTTACGATGGCGGGGAGATGTAAGAGTGCACTTGCACTTTGATTTAAATACCTCCAACCAAATAATAAGGATAATGTGTCACTGGAAAATCTGCGCGGCAATTGCCGTGTATTTCGCGTATGTTTTTGTTGTGTATCTCTAGTTGAAGCAGTATATTTTAAATTTATTATTTAACAAATAGAATTATAGTTGCCTTTTGATATAGATGACAAAGTTTCATAAACATATACTTCGGTCTCAAAAAAAGTTGTCGATATGGTATTTAAAGCATAAATGTGACATTTATTATCTATAAAATATTTAATAAAAAGTAGCATCGGTACACTTTTAAGAAATTATTTTTAAAACAAATTATTTTAATTTTGTAACTTAATAAATTTAAAATTATTTTTAATTTATATTGGTAATGTTTGATTAAAACATTGCGTTCAAAGCTACTATTTTTTTTAGACCGGAGTTGTAAGCGAGAAAAAGATTAAATCTTAGTTCTCATAATAATCAAGAATCATTTTTAAAAGATAAAATAATTTAAGTTATCTAAATATACATTTTTATAATATATAAAGATTTTAATTGTAGCATATACTTGTAAGACATAGAAGTAAAATAAATTTATAAGAACTTCTTTTATATCTTTTGAAATAGTTCTATTGAATCTATAGCAAAAGTAAATTTAATTTAACAAAACAGTTACAGGTAATTTCTTATATTTATACTATTGTTCATGTGTAATACCACATACTCTCTTTATTTTTAAATTATTGTTTATTATTGATTTTTAATATCATCTTTGACTATTCAACTTATTAAAAAATAAATTCAAATATGTAAAATTTTAAGTTGTGATTCAAATAACTTTAATGATAAAGCAAATTATAATATATGAAATTTATAAAAAATTAAATATGATTATAGTCAAAATTTATGTTAAACCTGAAAAAGCCAGGGCGATGGCACGGTCGTTTATGTCTGCTCTCGCCGAGTACAAGCACGCTCCTACGTTGACCAAGAAAAGATTTTTTTTCTCCTTTTTAATATCTATTGTTAGATTTGAATCCGACGGTTAATATTTTTTAGGGTGACGTGACGCAACGAGAGTTGAGAAAACGATTATGCTTTAATATATAAAGATTCTACATTGCATAAGAGATACTAATATATTATTACCTCTAATCTCTGCCAACTCGCACACTGGGTGTATCCTAGGCGCCCACAAACCTATTTGCATTTTTATTATCACTTCGTGCGAAAACATTAACATAAGGCTGTTGATATCGGGCAACCGCGCGAAGCTTACACGTTGGTCGTCCTCCTTCCACAAGACTAGTAATGTTAGCTTAAATTCCCATCCCTTCATGCACTCTAAATCATCACGTGGGCTTTGCCGACGGCGGGGCCGCCATGGCGCGCGGCCAGACGAGGCGGAGGCGCAGAGCGCCTCAAGGACTACCTCTTCTGCTCTTGCTAGGAGTTTTTTTATTATTTAACCTTTTATTAATTAATATTTTAAAAAAATTCGTTGCGAACTAAATTTTCACGATCTAAATCGTTTTAGTCAGGTCAATTTAATTGGTATGATTATAGTTAAAATAACGTCATTTCGATTGGCGTAATTAAGTACACGTAAGCGACGACTTTCACATTTGATTTTAGTCACGTCTATCTAAATGACGTGATTAAGAGCACTAATCACGCCATTCCAATTGGCGTCACTGTGCCTTTCTCTCTAGGCTTCAACATATAAAAATAGGACGCACCAATACATTCAGGGAACACACCTGGGTGCCCAGTTGGCTAGCACGTGCGAGTCCTGCCCCAGAGGCCAGGGATCAAATCCCGATGGCAACGAATTTTTTCTTTTCCATTTTATAATACGAAAAAGAAGACCTCACTTGCATTTGCCACATGATGTTGTCCTAAGTGGTTACCGACTCTAAAATTGCTCGAGGTCTCGTTCGAACCCCCACTCATTACAATTTCTTTTTCATTCTGTAACTTTGTTGCAACAGTTTTGTACAATCGTAATTATGTTTTCATTACTATCAAACTATATAAATTATTTTACACTTAAATATTCTCTCTATTCACTTTAAAGGTCATTCTAGCTCCGGTGTGAGAATTAAGAAAAATATTACGAAGAGAAAAAGGTGGATTGGAAAGAAAGAAATTCTATTAGGAGTAAGAAAGGTGTGTTGGGAAAAGAGAAATTTGTGTTTAGAAGAAAGAAAGTATATTTCTTTTTCCACCGCACCTCTCTCCTAATAAATTTTTTTTCTTTTTAATCCACATTTTTCTCTTTGTAATATTTTTTTTAATTCTCACACCGGAGGTAGAATGGCCGTTAAAATGAATGCAGGAAATATTTAAGTGTAAAATAATTTATGTGTTTTGATAGTAATAGAAACATAATTGCGATTGTATAAAAATGTTGCAACAAAGTTACAATTTTGAATTAAAAAAATACTGATGAGTGGCGATCGAACCTGGAACCTCAGGAACAATTTTGAAGTCGCTAACCACATGGGACATCATTCACATGCGGCAAATAATAGTGTATTTACCTATTTAATATGATAAAATGGAAAAAAATTTGTTGCCACCACAATTTGATCCCTGGTCTCCACGGATAGGCCCCGCACCGCACGTGCTAGCAAACTGGGCACCCAGGGGTGTTGTGTACATGTATTGGTGCGTCCTGTTTTTATATGTTGACAGGCTAGTGAGCAAGACACAATAACGTCAATTGGAATGGCGTGATTAGTGCTTTTAATCACGCTATTTTGATTGGCGTGATTAAAATCCTACGTGAAAGTTGTCGCTTATGTGTATCTAGTTACGCCAGTCGAAATGGCGTTATTTTAACTATAATCACATCATTTAAATTGACGTGACTAAAACGTTCTAAATCCTAAAAATTTAGTTCGCGACAGTTTTTTTTAAAAAATATTAATTAAAAAAGGTTAAATAATAAAAAAAACTCTCTTGCTCGTCACTTGCTGACATGGAGATTCGATCAGGTTGGCCTGCGATAACGTCAATTTTTTTAAAAGACTTGCGATTGATAATGTTAATTTTTTTTCAACACTGCGCATAGCACGTTTCGCATTAAAATAGAGAAGAAGCAACCACAATAGTTCAGTGAATTACAAGCTCACAAGGAGCGACCAATCCAACAACCCAGCAACCTCGCAAGATACACGACCTTGTTTGCCACTGTAAAAGCGAGAGAGGAATGATTACGACACACACGATCATTCCGCTCAAGCCACAAAACTCAAACAAATAACACAACAAGAGTATCAAAGACCTTTCGCCGAGGCTTAGCACCCGTTTACTGTTGGCGAGCCACCAATCCAGAAAACAGATGTCATGCCCCGTTCAAAAATCTTGGCAACCACATCGTCGGAGCACCCTAAACCACACCTTCTTGCTGGATACACAAGAGAGAACAAGATGGTCAATGCACTCCTGGTGCTGGTTAATTAGCGTAGTGAAAAGCATATAGTACGTGGATATCAGGCTTGGGGCAGTGTTGATTTATTTATGCTACCAGACAGGTTCTATCTGGTCCAAAGCCATTCTACTCTGAGTTCCGGTATTTGCTCCTCTGTGCTCTGATATTAGTACCTGGACAAGCTGCAACCGCATGTCCCCCCTGTCTGTCTGAAATCCTGGTGCTTGCTAGTATCTGTCAACCTCCATGTTTTCATGGTGAGCATGCAGTTGCTTGATCAACCTGATTCTCATCTGAATGCAAGATTAGAATGGCGTCTCAGACGAGCTGATCCAAAGTGAGCTTAAGCTTCCCTCAATGGAATGGTAGAGTCCTGAGCAACTTCCTTGCACCGTGCACATCTGTTGCAGCTTGGCGAATCCCAAACATGCCCACGATGAACACCCAGCCTACCATTAGCAACGCAAGGGGGGGCATACCTGTAATCTTTTGGCACTCAGTTCTCTATATAAACGCACGCACACCGCTCCACTCCACGCATCAGCTGCAGCGAACAAGTCACAGCGGGCAGCCACCACCACACGGTCCACACTCCAGAGGCATCTAGCATCAATGGCGGTGTTTCTTGCAACCACCTCGCGAGTCCTCTTCGCCGTCCTGCTGGTGGCGCTCACGGCGGCGGGCGCCGGGGCGGCGAACGTCCGCGTCGTCAACAACTGCCCGTTCACGGTGTGGCCGGGGGCCATTCCGGTGGGCGGCGGCACGCAGCTCAACCCGGGTCAGTCCTGGTACATCCCCGTGCCCGCTGGCACCGCCGGCGCCAGGATCTGGGCGCGCACCGACTGCGTCTTCGCCGGGGACCACGGGAGCTGCAAGACCGGCGACTGCGAGGGCGTCTTGGCCTGCAAGTCCTCCGGCAAGCCGCAGGCGACGCTGGCCGAGTTCACCGTCGGCAAGGGTGACTGGGACGTGGACTACTACGACGTCTCGGTGGTGGACGCGTTCAACGTGCCCATGGACTTCTCCTCCAGCACCGGCGGCCCGATCAAGTGCAGGGACCCCGGGTGCGTCGACTGCAGCCACCCCGGCGCGCCCAAGGTCCACCACTGCAGGGGCAACAGCGACTACCACGTCACCTTCTGCCCATGAGGGAACGAGCGCGAGCGATCGGTACTGGCCAATGGCCATGCATGCACTGTCTACCTGGAATAGCACTGCTAATATTTTGGAAGATAAATAAAGTTTGACTGAAGTCCATGTTCGTTCATGCGTGATACTGCATTCATGCATCTAGCTATGATCTCTCTAGCTGTCTTCGAGAAAAAAAAATATGCATCAATCTCAAAAGTGATATATCTTAATAAAACAAGATCTCAATGACGATTGTGATTCATTCGTGCTTCTTTCGTTGGATCGAAATTTGAGATTGCAAATTAACGTTACCTTATTCTACGAATGTTTTTCTTGGATAAACAGAATTGAAGTTTTCTTTTCATTCAGTAACGACACAACAAACATGGACCTATTATCATCTATGGCTCTTTTCGACAGTGCCATCTTACTCTGTGTGATAAAGTTTATATATGTTTTTTTTTACTATCCACACCACGTTTTCTATGGATCAGCTTCGAGATCCCAATTTCCCAAAGAGATGGTAGTATGCTCGAATCTGGATGGCAACCTTTGTTCGTAACATAATCCAAGCCTTCCAGCCGTGCAACTTGCTTTGTCACTACAGCCTCTCAATTGCAAATAAAACTCAGGGTTATTGAATGGAAAACTCAACATATCCAACAATCGCTTGTGTCACAATTTAGGATACGTTAAAAAGCTACCAACAGCCGAATTTAAATGCCATATACTAAGAACTGTGTACAGATGGTAATCTAACAAGAGAATACATGCCCACTAATGGACTGGACTTGAACAATGAACAGAAGTGTTCTAAGAGAGGCAACAAGCACTAGAGATAACTTCAGTGGCACAGGCAACTCTGCAACCAACTATGCAACTGATGGTTAGATCTGCAGAGAAGAATGGCAAAACTGGAGAGTGGTTCGGCTGAAAAATCTTCCTTTACTCCTGAAAAATATGCAAACAGTGTGTTTATTAGTCCATGTGTGAGCATTGCCTTCCCTAAGAAGTAACTTTGGGCCCAAGGAAGGTGCGGCAGGGGCTATAAACCTGATTCAAGTACTCTTGTCAGCCGTTTTTGTTGAAGGCAATGTACCGAATACATGATCCCACAGGGTTGAGGTTATTCCAAAGCCCTTATTTTGAATTCTGAAGTGATGGTTCAGATGGTATTTCTGAGGTACAACAGAAAGTCGTGTAAGCTTACAATGAGATGTCACTGGTAGGAAGAGCTTCAGAATGAAATAAGAACCTTGAGGTGTTTTGCAGGATCCAATGAAGGTTGGCCATGATGCAAGTAGTAATGTGTGCAATCATACATTACATAACCCAACAGGCCACCTCCGAACAAGCCAGGAGTTGTAGATGGGGTTGAAAAGAGCTTGATTAGGTTCCAGAACTATATTTCAAAATAAAAATAAAAACATTAAAGCAATATTAATGTTCAAATGAAAGTCCACAGCAGGAAAGCAAGATTTAAATCAATTAAATTAGCATGGTGAAAATACAAGGATGCAGTACCAAACAAATACAGGAAATTTATGTTTTGAGCATACGAAGTTCATAAGCATCCATAGTAACACAAGTGGAAGATCATTTACCGGAAAACACAAAATAGCTGCAGCAGCTGGAGGAAAGACCAGTCGAAGACCATCCATGGGATGCTTGTGATGGCATCCGTGTAGAAGATAGTGCGCGGTGTTTGCCCTGCGATGGATCAAAGCAATGGTCAGAAAGATACTCAACTCTTCTAGTTTGTATTAAATAATCAAATGAGAAAATTACCAGTAACTTTTGGTTTTTATGTGGAACAGAAATCGATGCAACAAATATTCAATCAATGTCCAGAGACATATCCCAAAGACAACCATCATAGCTATTTCTGTAATTGTATGGCCCATCTTGATAGAAGTACTCAGGCACCATCCCACAACAGGCAACCAAATAAGTGGAACTGCCCACCATTTTGTGCGCGTTAAGAACTGAATAGTGAACAATTTGTCAGAAAACAGTGATCATAATTCAAATACTATAATGCAACAAGTATAGTATTTTCACCTCCAATACATCATTTTCAAAAAAACGTGGCCCTTCCTTGCTAACAATTGGCTGGTGAACCCACTCCTGATACTGCTCTTCTAGATGGCCAACCTAGAAAATGTAAGAAAAATATGTGGAAACAATTGTCGAAGATTTGGTTTTTTAATATGCTTCCGAGCATTGATACAGATTTTGGATCTGATTATATGGATCAAGAGTTTGACAACTCTGATGTGTGCATAGTGGTGAAACTGAGGGAATTAACTAGTTCAACATAAGTTATAACCAATATAAATTTTACTACCAACCTGGCAAACTCTCGATCCTAGGTACTCTAGGCAACTAGACATTATCATTTATAAATTATAATAGAAATCCATCTGTATAAAAAAGCGCTCTAACAAAGGTGCAACACTGTCTTGTCAAATGGCATGTGGCCACTAAAGAAAGGAAAGGAAAGAATGAACTTTGTGGTGTCAAAATATAAGATGGAATTTGTGAGTCAGGTCACCTGAAATACAAGAGGCCTATCCAAATCCACTGTAAAGGCTTGAGCAACCATTTTCTTCGGACACTGATGACTGAAATATTAAAAGAAGTTAGGATCTTTGGAAAATGTAAATAACAGGAAAACAATTTTTTAGGACACAAAATTGATAAATCAATAAAGGTTCGAGCGCCTTCTGTGCTCACAATTTATCGAGTTTGGGACCCTCAAGTCATATGCACCATGTGTGCTTAGTCTTTAACAACATCAATACCATTACTGGCCCCACCAATAATTAAATAAACAAACAGCAAATGGTCATGATGCCTGGCATGACTATTCTATCAGGAAATTAGGATCTGGGGGCCCAAACCATGTTCTGTGGCTCTACTTTAGGCCTTAATCTCAAGGCGTATCAGAGCACCAGAAATCAGAAAAATCAGACAGTCCAACACGCATGATCTGGTCCACGCACGAAGAATATCTCGAGGAGATCCAAACAACCAAATTCACAGTCCTCATGCAATTTGGCTTCATTCAGATCAAGTTGAGCAAGCTGCCAAGAGAACCACAGCTAAGAACCAACTGTAGGGCATCGGGCATCTTACGGGAATCCTAGAAAAGTTGTTTACCATCTGGGGCTTAAGAAAGCTTTGATGGGTGACTACTTAAGACTGAAAATGGAATACAAGTAATGCCCGTATCAAAAAAGGTTGAGAGTCATGGAAAAGCGTAATCAAGAATCTCAATCCATGGCATAAATAATCTGCGCACAAATGCCATGAACAAAGTTCGCAGAAGCTGGGGATTCTAAATAAAGGTGACCACTGCTGCAATGCTACTCTAGTTGGATAATTATGCCATTGTAAATTGAAATTACCCAAGCATCTAAAGAAAGGAGCATCAGGCTGACCATTCCAATCTCGGAGAGAGAAAGTCATCACCCAAGATTTTCCCAGCGAGGGAGCGAATCGTCGCAGATCTTCCGCCAAGCCGCCGCCTTAAGGACACCGACACGACGGTCAACGCGGCGACGAGAACAGATCTCAACTCCAAATTCGCGCGGATCCAGCCATCCAGGACTACCGAGAGCTAAGAGAGCTCCCCAACAAGGAGTATAGGGGGAGGAGCGCGAGCAAGAAGAGAAAACCAGGATGCTAACTCACCTGCGCAACAACGCAATGCCGGCGTCGGGCGTCGCCGCGTCGGAGGTGAGATGCTGAGCCGCGGATTCGCGAGGTCGGAGCGGCGAGCTCGGAACCGAGAGAGGCCTCCGCTGGCCGACGCCGCCGCTGCTTCGCCTCGGGAGCTCGGAGACGAGCAAGCGGAGGGAGATTGGATGCCAAAGGCGTTTGGCTTTGCTGTCCTGGCCAGTGCTTTTTAGTGCTGACTTTTTCGTAGATCACCCCCTGAAAGTGTAACGTTATTGTTTTTCAAGATCCAAGATTCTCTGCCCTCGAATTCAGTTTTCTTAGAAGGGGCTTTCCTCAACTTAAAAACGGGAATGCGGGACCACAACGGCATGACAGGAACATTGGGCCTCGCGGCCTGGTCAGCCCAATAATTTCCACAATATAACTGCCACGAGCCTTTCCGGCTCATTAACGTTCTCCTACGCAGACGCAGCCCATCAAACGATAGGCACATCGGCCCACGAACACAGGCCGCCTATCTCTACCTCGCGCCACCGCTGCCTCGACAGCAAGCAGTTGATATCCCCGTTCAATTCAGGGACGAATTCATTCAGGAAGAAGCAAGATGCAGTTTTGACCAGCATGGAACCCTCCAATTATTAGCAACGAAACTTCATTCCGATCAGGAGGATCCTTGAGCTGGGGAGCTGCAGAGACCCACCCACTGACATTAATCTGACAAACATGCATGTAATCACCAACCTAACAAACAGACGCACCGCCTGTCAATTCAACTGGTCAAGATCATGCTCTGCTTAAATAAATCTCTGATGATCAAAGACACGAATAAGGTGCTCCGATCATGCACGACCTTCTCGATCAGTTCTGGTGTCTGCGTCGGCTTCGTGGCAACGACGCATGGCCACCAGTTTGTTTACCGGGCCATCGCTGTCGAGACGCTATCTGTCCTGGTGCGCGTCGATCGGTTTCTCCGCAACGAATCGGTCCGTCTCGACTTGGTTCGAATAGAACAAAACAAGAAGGAATGCAATTTCCACAGTTCAGGGAATGCTTGTAGTTACACTTCTAATTACAACGAATGAACTGAAAAAAATTCTGCAATTTCCCCTGCTTGGGGAATCTGACTTCCGAACTGAAACGCTGCTGCTACTCCACCTTGGAAGGGACGGAATGGGAGCGGGATCACTAGCTAGACGGCACAGCTCTGTCGACCGAGCTGGAGAACACGGCGCAGAGCACGGTCAGCGCCACCGCCGGGAGCTTCCCAGCGACGAGGCCGACGAGGGCGATCGGGACGAGCGCCGCCGAAGGAAACGCGCCACGTTGTTCGTCGGTGACTGCGTTCGCGTGCGGTGGCGGCGTGTCCGCGGCTGGAGCAGGTAACGGAGCCTCGGCTGTTACTGATCCGGCGTCAGAGTTCTTGCTCTCGGCGCCGCGCGCGGAC
Organism: Zoysia matrella; assembly: GCA_001602295.1. NCBI lineage: Eukaryota > Viridiplantae > Streptophyta > Magnoliopsida > Poales > Poaceae > Zoysia > Zoysia matrella. The sequence continues at coordinate 59,142 of BCLG01002526.1, read as the reverse complement.
GCGGAGCACGTGTCGGTGTCGTTGGTCTTGGACCTCTTGCCGTGGCGCAGCTTCTTGGCGATCAGTTTCCGCAGCGACCTCCTCTTCTCCTTTGCCCTATTCGGAACGATCGGCTCGTCGTCGGCGCGAGCGGCGAGGTCGGTCCTGTCGACGGCCCAGAGGGCGAGGGAGAGGGAGGAAACCTCGCTTTCCCTGTCGGAGTCGGCGCAGCTCGACCTGGGCGTCCCGGCCACAGACTCCCCCTCCAACTCCCGGATCGGCGAGACGAGGCCGCGGCCGCGCGAAACGAGGTCCGTCGCCTCCGGCCGCGGCGGACAGCGGGAGGCGGAGGACCTGACCGACTCTATCCAGAACAGCGCCACCGATGCGACGGTGGCCGCGGCCACCAGCCACTTGCTCCAGACCACCAGCAGCGCGAGCGACACAGCGCCGCCGACCGCGAGGACCTCCGGCCGGATACTAAAGGCCGCGCCTTTGGGGTTCTGACCCGTCAAGGCGTCACTCATTCGTTCCTGCGCAGGCGGGGCCGCCGGCGGAGGAACGGGAGACGGCGGGACGGCGCGGCGCCTCCTGGGGTTCCTGAGGCGGCCACGGTTCTTCACGACGAGGTCGGCGAGGGACGTCGGGAAGCCGGTCTGGACCGGGAAGGGCCCCGCCGCGCGGGCCGGCGAGCGGAGGGAGGCGAGGAGACGGCCCAGGCGGCCGCCGGCGGAGGGGCGCTTCGAAGGGCTGGTTGGCATCGCCGACTACGGCGGCCGACGCCGGCGAGCATAGGAGGCTTTGCGCGTGTTTGGTGAGGCAGAGGAAATGGCCTTTGGAGGTTTCGTTTGGGGTGGTTTAAAGGCGAGCTGTTTCTTTGGAGTTTGTGGGAGCCCGGTGAAGAAACCAAGGAGACTCCTGCATTTTTTTATTATTCTTTTTTTTTTCTCGTAGCAAATGGAGAGATGGTCAGAGACTCCGAGGATTACTTTGTGTGCTGAGATTCCAAGCAGGAATTTATGTGAGAATCAAAACGTTTCATGCAATTTTGGTTGAATTATAAACCGGCTCTATGTCAACTATTTTGTGATTATCGGAAATGGATTATACTCTCTTTGCTTTTAGAAGCTATCGTTACTAGAATAAGAATTTGAAAAATGACAACAATTTTTTAGGAACGAATGGAACAACGCTATGTCACGACACTCATCCATCAAGCTGTAATATGACAATAACTCTTGTATGATGTTGATTTAATCGGATAGATGACGCGAAAGACACATTCCTCATCGAATTGTTACTTTCAACAATAAAAAGATAAATAATGCCAGGAAGCGGATGATATTATTAATTGTTGAAAAGGATACATATCAGTCGTAGTAATTGAAATATCCGTGCTTATGTCAGTAAGAAAATGTTATTATGCGTTTCAATTTGATTTCAGAATAGCAGTACTGGCATATATATATATATATATATATAAAGGTACAGTCACTAATTGGATTTCCTACGTATTGCAGGTTTTGTTGAACGAGAGAATTGTCGACGTTTTGATCGGCATAGTACGAAATACGATCGAGGGGATAGTATGCTTTCGTATTCGATATAGCTTAGTCTACGAAAGACTCAAATAGTTTTTTACTTGATTCGGACCGCCTCGAACGATGTAATACCCTTCGTTTTGAATTTTTTTACCCGACAAGAACTATATGAACACAGTATAAACAGTATCGTTAGAGAAAGATTAGTTAAAAAGCAAATGCAGAATGCCAAAATGTGAAGGGAGTACCGCACATGAACAAACACGGCTTACGCACAGACAGAATCATGTGGATGTGCCGTGCACGAGCATTACCGCGTGGTCTCCGTTGGACCAAGACGCGACTTGCTTGTGACCAAGGACCAGAGCATCCATGCTGCGAGCATGTCCAAATCATTCCCTGTTCGTTTGGACAGGCCCATCAAATTATGCATGCTAACTTGCCAAGTGGAGTACAGAGAAAGGATAATCACATCCCTGTTTGTTTGGACATTTCAGCACTGTTGCATCTCTGCGATGCTGTTGCTCAGCTTCAGTCGCGAGAGGAGATTGCACTCACCAGCTGCTCTGGGGACTCCTGCTGATCCACCAACCCTAACACTCCAGGGGATATGGAAGCCTCTCATGCCCTGTGCTTATAGCGAAGCATCGCCGTTCTCACTCAGTGACACACATCGACCGACAGGGACCGGAGTCAGAGCCATGCATGCATGCGCTTGGATTCCGTTTGTCCCCTGCTTTGTTTGCTTGCTTGCCATCTCCAGGTTGGTTTGTTGTTTTTACTTTCCAAGGGCCCCCCTTTATAAACAAACGGCCACTCCAAAGCCTTTAATCTCTGAATATTCTGAATGCTTTTTCTCGCGGTGTATTGTGGATGTGAATGGACAGTTAAGCTTTTCAGATAATCTTTTAGTGGCTGCTGCACTTGAAGCTGAGTTGCTTAATGTGCTGCTGATCTATCAATCTATCATGGTGTTATTACTATAGTTATTGTTGACGACCCCCTGCCCTGAACAAACAAATTCATATCTGACTGATTCATACTCCTATTGATGTGTGTGCGTGTGCGCCTGATGAGTCAGGAGTGCGCGGTCGGAAAGCGACGAAGCAACAACCAAATCGTGGCGCCATTTAGTGCTGAGTTGCAAACGAAGGTGGCGTCCATGCATAACAAATTCATTTCATGCTGATCCGTAGATCTTTCGCGAAAGCTAGCACACCCTGTCACCCATGCTGCTCGTTGCATTGGCAATCGTTAATGGGCCTACTAAACTTCTGGGCCGGACTATTGGGCTTTTACCCTCTTATCGTGTTTGTTAAACAGGCCTAGAATAGTACCTTCTTCATCGTAGGAGCACTAGCGCACACGCTAGACTGCATTACACTCGCAGGTATCCGTGATTTGAATGAAATAGTACTTAGTTCGATAACCAACATCCAGTAGAAACGCTGCTAGCGTATTCAGATAGGGACTGCCAGCGTATTATCAAGTCAGTAAAAGAAAAACCTTCTTTAGAATGCAGAGATTTCATAATTTTTTTTTAAAGATCCGGTGGAGACTGGCTGTTTATATATATAAAAGAAGAAACAGAGTTTTAAACGCGCCAAATCGCGAAGACAACAAAGCTCAGTCCTAAAAGCAAAATCTAAGACCGCGCAAGGAGTCAAGCTCTCGCAGGTGGAGTGGCCAGTGGAGGCAGGTCGCTTTCAAACTCCCGGCCCGACCACTCGGTTTCGTGCGGGGCATCCCTCTTAATTTGATACCGGGGATAACTCTTCCCCTGTTCATGTTTTACGATCTTGAAAAAAGACCGGGCAAGGACTAAAGCAACTGTACTCGCTAAAGGGAAAACCAATTTATAGATGATTCAGTGAAAAAGAAAAGGCCTTCTTCCCCGGTGCTGATCGCTGAAACCACCAGCACTGGAGCTGACCGGAGATGTGGTGATCAGACACCTGGCTTAATACAGTAACTCGTGCGGCGCAGAAGAAGAACGCCGCATAGTATCCTCCTCACGTATCAAACCGAAAGCGATGCAAACAGCCAAGAGCAGGTCCAGGGAGAGAGAGAGAGAGAGAGGAATCAGTTCAGGGCTGCGTGGTTCCTAAGCTGTTCTGTTGTGTGCACGTTTCCACTCCACGCGTCGTCCTGATGAGCCGAAGAGGAAGGCCGAATCTGTCTCTGCCGTCACCGTCCTGCTCCTCCCTCCACTCGCCTCCACCGGCCACTGCCCTGCGTGGTTATATTCGCGCTCACTGCGGGGACTCGACTCAAGGTCGTTCTGCTTCTTTCCTGGGTGGCGGTTGGCGGTTGCTCTGCGGCGTGCGGCGGCACATGGCGTTCTTCAGGTCCTACGTGAGTTCCCTGCGCCTCGATCGTTTTCCCCCTGCCCTGCTCTCGGATGGTGCTTGGATTTCCGGGGAAAGCGGCGAGTTGTGGGACAAAATTTCATCTTTTTTTCCTTGTTCTCTGGCTCTTCTCGGCAGGGGGGAGGGGAACTCAGATCCGTGAGAGATCTCTTGCTGTCGGGGCTTGCTCCGTGTCGCTGTTTAAGATTTGATGAGATATAAATATAACTCTGCATTTTGACATCATTTCTGGGACACCATCCCTCCTCCCTTCCCTTATGCAGTCAAACGCATCCTCCGGAATGGGAGTCGCCGCGGAGTGCAAGGAGACGTTCCTCGAGCTGCAGAGGAAGAAAGCGCACCGCTACATCATCTTCAAGATCGACGAGAAGGGGAAGGAAGTCGTGGTGGAGAAGACGGGCGCCGCGACCGAGAGCTTCGACGACTTCACGGCTTCCCTCCCGGAGACCGACTGCCGGTACGCCGTCTACGACTTCGACTTCGTCACCGAGGAGAACTGCCAGAAGAGCAAGATCTTCTTCGTAGCATGGTTCGTTGGTTGGTCCAACTTTTTCTCTTACCTCCATTATTAGAGAGAGGTGAATTGATCTGTTCGGTTTGTGCGTGTTGCTTGATGATTAACCCCGGATGCAATTCGTTTTCAGGTCGCCGTCGGTCTCCCGCATCCGGTCCAAGATGCTGTACGCCACCTCCAAGCAGCGCTTCAGGCCGGCGCTGGATGGAGTCCACTACGAGATCCAGGCCACGGACCCCTCGGAGCTCGCCATTGAAGTCCTCCGAGACCGTGCGCACTGATGAGCGTTCAGTGATCTGCCAACCAGCGTAGTCAAATGGCTATTTCTACTACCGGACCATGCGCTCGCTGGAAGCATGGGAACATCTTTCTTGTAATCGGAGTATCAGACATGGAATGTGAACCTTGTTGCCTGGAGAACTAACTGGCTAGTAGTATAGTGCACTATAGCCATATAAAAAGCTTTGCGTTCCAGACATTATGCCTAATCCTATTCATATAGGCTTGCTGTTAGATTGACACCTGCTGATGCATTTCAGCTCTACTAGGAGTGTCATTTGAATCCTTTGATTTGCTGAGGGACGGTAGGCCCTTGCTCTCTTATTGTCTTCTTCGTAATTTTAATGGTGTGCTAGTGCTGCTTGAGGTTTATTACAATGGACTTTAAAGGTGCTGGACATGCTGATGCGTGGGTTCAGATTGACATGATTGAGTGCCTTAAGAATGGTGCGGTATTTGCCTATTTGTTGAATCACTCATGGTTCACTTTATAACAACAACAAATGTTATGTACAACATACAGAACCGTGCAAAGAAATAAAATTGAGTTGACGTATGCACCTACATGGTAGAATCTTATATACATTAAATTAAAAAATGTAAAAAAAAAAACAAGAAGGGAATTTGCTTCTGAACGAGAACAGAAAATTCTGGACGAAGGCTCTGTCTTGAGATGCCAGTCAGGCAATCAGCCCTACCTTGCATCTTCGTCCAACATCGACGGCCCCTTGATCATCATCTGCTCGAAATGGACGACACTGCAGGGGATCCTCAGCACGCCGCGCTGATCGAGCCCAAACCGCTGCGCGGCCATCTCCAACACCGCCGCCATGCACGGCTCCCTCAACATCCGGACGTGCACCAGGATCCTCTGGCCCTGGTCGCCGTCGTCCTCTTCCCTGTCGACGAGCACCATCGGAACGTACCCTTTCGGGACCTTCTTCTCGGTGTCGCCGCCGATGTACCACGCCGGGACGGTGGTGCCCCTCGCACCCAACTGCGGATTCCTTGACCTCCACATGGCCATCTAATGTTCTGTCAACGACGACGAAGAGGAAATCGCTTTGTTACAGTGTCGGATGAGACGACGACGATGATGATTTAGTGCTATTGATATTGCTTCCGAGACTCTGATCTGTACAAGCTTAATTAGGCGTTCGTGGAATTAATGAAGAAATGGTTTATGGAGAGATGCCCAACGCAATGGAGCTTATATAGAGACATGCAAACCTATGGAACAAGAGAGTTTTGAAGCTGCTATAGCTAGGACGTACGACACAAGGACAGAGGTACACTACATCCGGATCAAAGACGTTACGTGCACAGGATGACAAGTTAACCTCCGTCTCATAAAAAAAATTATTTTTTTGACTTTTAGAAATTACGTGTGACCACTCTTTTTATTCAATTTTTTTTTGCAAATATAAAAATAAATAAGTTATGCTTATATTATTTCTAATGATAAAACAATTCACAATAAAATTGATGTTGACATGTATTATAACGACCGGCTGAAAGGGTCAAGAAGACAGCACAAGCAGAAACGCATTTCTTAATCATCAGTAGCCGTTCCTGTCGAGAGCAAAGGACTCCATCAAGATCAAGTCCAGACACGAGATCTCACAACAGAGAGTACGGGCTACGTACTTACGCGTGCACTGCAATGATCTTGGCTCGCGTGTAAATTAACTGAATTAACGAACGCCTCAAGCAAGCAGCCTCGCTTCACTGACCGACTGTCATGGAGTGTAAAATCCTTATACCTCCTTTACACACTATAAATACTTTTAACCACTGTGATACTTCCCATCGTGCTCCATCCACATCCTTGTGCAGAACTGGTTACAAGCGTTCCCGCCATAACATCTCATCTGTAGCAGAAACCTAAGTAAGAACACCTGTCGCGTACGTACCGCTGTGTGGAGCAAGGTGTCCGCCGCTTCCTCGCCGGCGTGCTACTACGCTCCTGCGAATGGTAGGAGGATCCCAAGAGGGTTCGTCCCGATGATGCTCGTCGGAGATGGAGATGCAGCGACCGAGGATGTCAGGGTCCTGGTGCACGTCAGCTTGCTCAAGGAACCGCCCATGGCCGCGCTGCTCGAGATGGCCGCGGAGCGGTTCGGGTACAGCCAGCAGGGCGTGCTGAGGATCCCTTGCGACGAGAGCAGCTTCAGAAATATTATTATGGCCAATGAGATCTGATAGTTCAGAGCCAAATGTATAGGGACGCCTTTTGCGTCTTAACGCATCATATCGTTTGTTTATTTGTTTATTTGCTTGGTTGATCTATATTTCTAGAATCACTAAGGTGTTAATAGGAAGCAGAAATATTTCTTCGATCAGCCACAACTGAAACAGGCAAACACTGTTGTTGGCATGATCATCCGGCCCATCGATCCATCGATCCATGGGCCGGACGTGACTTCTCTCCTCCCATCGTAGTAATTTACTTGTATCATGCTGGATCCACAGAGAATTAAGCCCCAGTGAGAATTCACCACCTGTGGGAGGGGAGGATGCACAGGAGGAGAGCATAGAAGAGATGCCAAATTCCCGTGGGATGGGCCAGCCAGAGCCAGCAAGAAGCAGCTAGTGCACTGCTGGCCACTGGTTTGCCTTGTTTCAGAATTCAGAGACAACCACAGGTAAGAACAGCAGATGCAGGGCCGGCCACTCATCTTGCAACTTGCCACCGGACCACAGGCCGAATGCGGCTCTCGTTCTTCCCGCTACAGAGGACGACAGCCTCACAAGAAACCTTGTTTTACTGGTTCAGTAGCAGCAACATCTGCCAAGAGCTTAGTTCTGACTTCTTGCATTCAGTGTTCAAGTTATCACACCTGAATCCTGAATCGATGATTATATCCGAAAGAGGAAGACCGCAATGTGCAATGCCATTCTTGATAACAGACGATTTTGTTGTTGTAATTTTATCCCTTCTGTATGTATTCTAACAGAGTATCCAAGGACCTGGAATGAGTCCCCTGAACTACAAACGGCGACAGGCTTATACCCTTCAGGCAGCTGGAGCTGATTATATACAACAGCCAGGAAAACTTTAAAAAATTGAAAGGAAAAAACTAAGAAAGCGGGGCTGAACACAAAGAAGAACAAATAAAATCATCTGATCTAGGGATGGCTCATGATGTAACAGCGGCTCTGGCGTATGCGAACGGTAGCGACAGCAACTTCTTCGCCTTGCCAACATAGGCGCGCTCGGTGAAGTTGTTGTAGTCATTCGCTTCGATGGCATCGAGGATCTGCCTGTACAGCCACAGAGATGCAAGAACCTGCAAAAGATGAATTTTCCAAAAAGTCATAAGAAAACATAATTTATAAACTATATAAAAATTACACGGTAGCTGAATTTCTAGGTTCACATACCGGCCATCTGCTAGCAGAGTCTAGATGTGCGACGCCCTTCTCAGCCTCATCAAAGAACAACCTGGCACGCTGAATCTGACCCTTCATGAACCTCCTCCATTTATCAGTCACTTTCCCTCTGAATATGTCATCTTCTGTCAGCCCTGCCTGTGCAAGCTCATCCAGTGGAAGGTATATTCTCCCCCTCCTTGCACTGAAATTCCATCCACAAAAAACAGACACTACATTACAATCGAACCACTAAAAGAAGATTTTAGAGCAGCGACAGGTTAGCATGTTCCTTCCTGACAAATAATAAAAAATATAGTAGGTTTGTAGTATGCACTTCAAGTTTTACGTTCTGCACCTAGACTATATCGCACAAGTGTCTGATTTAAAAAATTATTGGATGCCGTACTGAACAAGATGAACTCCTGATACAAATCCACAATTTTAGAAAAAAAAAAATATAATGGCGGTAAACAAAGTCGGTACAACGGCACTTACTCTTCGCCTACATCTCTGAGTATATTTGTCAGCTGGTTGGCAATGCCGAGGGCCAAAGCGGCATTGTACACGCTCTCGGTTGAGGCCTTTGAGTCCGGGGAAATGCCCATCACAGGTACTGTCATGAGGCCAACTGTGCCGGCGACGTAGTAGCAGTAGAGGTAGAGCTCATCAAAGGTCCTGTACCTCGACTTCCACAGGTCAAGCCTCATCCCTTCGATCATGTCTTTGAACGGCTGTAAATAGAACAAACCATGCATGATGTTTCAGAAACATCAGAGAAACTGATACTATGATGCTATATCCACTGTTTAGTAGTAAGTTTTAACTGCTCTAGGGACATGCAGCAGTGGTAACTTTAGTTGTATTATGTTTTACCTGGATATCTACCGGAAACTTTGACACCATGTCCGAGAGAGCAGCATCGTACATATCATACGGGCGGCCTTCAAAGAGATCCTCTAACCTCTTCTCCCATCGATCGAGCGCGGCTGGTGTAATGTACGAGGCGTTAGGTCCATCCACCAGTTCGTCAGTTCTTCTGCACCACACTGCAAGAGAAGAGTAAAAATAAAAATTAGTGCTAAATAATCAAAGACGCCTCAACTCAGGAATAACCGCTTGAAGTTTAGTTTTTACAGTCGACAGTAATAAGAAAAAACTGCAAAACTTTTTCGTACCACTTTGTCTCAAAAATAAAAAATAAAAAAACGTTTTCATACCATAGATTGCCCAAACAGCCTTGCGCCTTTCTGGGGTCATGAGTTGTGTACCTGAAAGATAAAGCGAGTACTTGTAAGGTCAGAGATCCAATCCAAGTGGAAACGAAGACCAGTCCCAGAACAGTACAGCGATGTCAATCAAGCCCATACCTATCCAGATCACCTAAGCTAATCCCCACCGACCAACCAAGTCATGACACTGCTCAAGACTGAAAGGTGTACTACACTGCCAGTAGCTCACTATAATTGCATATCCAAGAGAAAATATAAAGGCAGGCGCTATGATTAGATTATCATCAGTTGAGATGGCCATGGTGATACCCACGTGCATTACTTCCTACCGGAACCAATTAAGTGCGGGAGGGAACTCTAGGCAGAGAGATTGATTACTGACCCAGATAGAAGGTCTTGGCATACTCGGCGCAGACCTCGCCGCAGCGGTCGTAGGCGTCGGCGAGGAGTCCCCACCCGACGACCCCGCAGTCGTCCTCCGCCCACCGGCGCGGCGACTGCAGCTCCCTCCTCGCCCCGGTCCTCCGCCCCGCCTGCTCCACCAGCGCCGCCTGCCGCAG
>BCLG01002526.1:22900-49196 GCA_001602295.1 Zoysia matrella | reverse complement strand
TGGACGGGAGGGGGAGGAGACGGCCGCTGCCCCGAGGCGGCCGCGTGTGCGTCGTGCACGAGGAGCCTGTGTGGACTCCGCCGGGATGGAGGGACCGATGGGAGACGGTGGTGGTGTGGTGCTGCGTCGCCCAGGCCACCGCGGACGAGCCCGCCGCCATCCGCCGGCGAGAGAAGAGTGACTGAGATCGGGTGGTGAGTGGTGAGGGGCCGCGGTGTCTTCTGGTCTTGGCTCGTTGGGCGGACTGTGTGGAGTGGAGTGGAGAACTGGGATGTGGGGCTGCCATTTAAATGGACCGCCAAGATGCGGACGTGGACCCCGGCCCAGCCACTCCCCACTCCCGCCGTAAAAAATTTCACGGCCTTTTCTTCTATTCTTATTTTTTTCTCCTTTTTTTCCGTCGCCCGTGCACGGCTCCCATTGCGCCAGGCTACTACTACTTCCACTGGCCAGTTTTTCGTGAAAATTAATGAAATCGGTTCAGAAGCACCTATTTTCGTTAAAAACTATACCGAAGCACTCCAGCGAAGCACTCCCGCAAAACGGTAAACAGACCGATTTTTATCGAAAACTAAAACCGGTCCTGTAGCGGTTTTTAAAACCTTGCTAAGTAAGTAGTCAAGAATGTACTATAGTGATCATATTTCTGAATATTTGTATAATCATCTGTTTAATTAGATATATTGAACTGGATTTATAGGTAAAAATACTTACATTTTGTAACAGTAGCTTTTTACCTCCAAATGCAAGGATATATACTCCGTAGATAACACGTCACGTGAGTAAGTTGATGCGTCACGCGGTATTGCACATCATGTTAACTGAGGAGTCACATTTTTATTAGTAGTAGCTGATTGTGTAGCTAGTGTGTATCATGTGCGAAGAATTAGTAGTAGCAGATTGTGTAGCTAGTGTGTATCATGTGCGAAGAATCTTAGCTGATTGTGTAGCGTGCGTCACATGCGAAGTATCTTAACTGATTTTACGAGCGCGCGAAGTTGTCTTGAAGAAGGCGTGAAGGTAATTTATTTATTTATGAGATCGATGAATGAGAGAGAGCAAAGTTGTCCTCTTGCACGATCGACCATGCACGGAGTCGTGGTTCACGGTGCTCACCTTGTTGCTCGGCTCTCGTCCACAAGGAAGGCGACGGGCCGTGGGTTCCGCCACGTCGCCGTCTCCGCCGTGGCACATTTCTCGTGGCTCTATAGCATCGACGTACGGCTCTTCCGTAGCTCATTATTTTTCTCCGATCGATCGAGCCCTGGCAATGCAAGCTTGTTAGTAGTACCATTTTTTTTTCTTCAGATCGATCATTGCGCGCGAGCTGACCGATTCTTCTTTTTATAGAGATATAATCGTGTGTCCACGTGTCCTGATCTTGATGAGAGGCCATTTGTCTCTGCTACTGGGAACATACCCTTGCGACCGAATATAATAAGGCAAACAATGCGTCATGGATGAGATGCCATTGGCATCTACGAGATCGATCTTAAGTTCTCGAGATGTAGCATGCCGACAAAGGTAGACGAATTCTAGAAATGGACGGAGACCTTTTAAAACTCCTCAACTAGACGCCTGGTGCAAGCGTCTCTGTTAGTAGTAGTTCGAAGAGCTGTAGTATATGAACGCTTGCTTCGGAGAGTGCGGTGCGTAGTACTCACTTCGAAGATGACGAGCTCACTGGTGACACACGGCGACTCGTTCCAAGACCTGCGTATATATGCATGCCTTCTAGAAGCTTTCCTTCTACTAGCTTTCGCCTGCAGACAATATGTCACTTGTACAACGTACTTTAGATACTTACAACAAATAACCTAGAACAAAACCGAGTACTTAAAAGTGTTTAATTAAGTATAATTAGCAGTGGCGGGCGGCGGCGTCAGTTATTAGTTTGTGCATCGATCGATCACTAAGTACTTATCCATCACAGGTCAGGTCTAGGCGACTGTCGACGGGCGGTTTGAGGATCTAGTCGCCCCTGATCCGCCACTGCTACGCGCTAAAAATGACAAAGCAAGAGCAAGAGCTTCGATCGTCAAGCGACTACGTCAACGTCAGTGACGAAGAAATCTATTAGCATCGATGAACCCCATTACCCGTATAGTATAGTTTATTCGTTTATTAGAGGTACCTGTCGACGCATGATATGGCGATGACCATCCGGCATCCAGGTCCTTGAGATGCCGCTCCTCATTCGGCCTGAAGGCTCCAAGCTAATTAAGGTGGCACTCGTGTTTGTTAGCATGCATGCGACTGTGATGAGAATATATTGAGAAAGAGCTAGTTGCAGGCGGGAACTTTTTCCATTATCTAATTAAAAAATAAAAGGCAAATTCTATGGTACACCCAAATGAACGTGAGCAATTTATTTACGCAGAGCTCGAGAAAAAAATGGTTTTTTTTTACTTCTTAGGAGGTAAAACCGCTAAAATAATTAATAATTGTTATAATATTTAAATTGAAAAAGAATCAATAAATTATGAAAAGTTGCATGTGCTGGATTTTAGGTAAGCAATTATTTTAGAAATAAACATCATCATTGAGAAGGATTACCCGTTGACATCAATATTATAATTTGTATTTTATTTTTTAAAAAAATATTTAATGGTTTTGATTGATTCGAAGTTTCAGCGGTGATACTCTACCTTAGCAGAGCTCAAATAAAAAGAGCAAGTTGCAGGGCAGGATTAATGCTGATAATGCAATTAGAGTAGAAGCCGGAGCCCACCCATGCACCGGCGAGGCCTTCTCCAGCTTAGAGCCCAAGTAGTGTAGATCGAGCCCACCCACAATTGTTGATTGGGCCCAAGCAGGCCTGCGAACATCCGCATTTCCTATGCTGCTTTGTTGCTCGTTCATGAAGGAGAGCTGCGAATTGTTTTCCCCGTACTTCCTCGATTTCTTCTCCATGAAATAAAATCAGCTACTCCTATTGTAACAGCTATCTGAATCTGGTGAAATTTGTGCGGCCCGAGAACATGGTTGTAAGATTAGGCACTACTGCTTCCTGCCAAGGTTCAAGAATCTGGTAAGAACCCGTTTGCATCTTTGAAGTTGAATTAATTTTAATAATTACAATTGAGCGTAGATTAACTAAGTTAATATAGTTATATATAGAATATATTTGTATATTTATTGTTAAGTATACAAAGGATATATTTATATGTTGCATTTCTATTGTAGAGAAGTGAGTTGAATGGTATGATATAAATTAGAGAATAGAATTATAGCATAATGATGTATAAAATCTATTTTCATCTCTTACCCTGTGAATTTGAAATATGCTTATTTATGAGTTTAAAAAAGTTGTGAAATATAAAATTTTAAACAAAATAGCCTACTCTATACTCTATTATATAGATTTCAATTCCTCTAAAATAAAAGGGATACAAATGACCCCAAAACAAATCTGACTTTTGGAATAACCGGTGAAACTTTTCAACTAAAAAGCAAACATGGTACTGTAGCAAAATGATAAGGCTACTCCCTCCGTTTTTTAATTGATGTCGTCGTTGACTTTTAAATTCAACTTTAACTATTCGTCTTATTTAAACAATTTGCTTGAATATGTAAAATTTTAAGTTGTGACTCAAATAATTCTAATAATAAATCAAATTATATCGAAATATATAAAATTTATCAAATTTTTTTAAATAAGATAAATATTTAAAATTAAATTTAAAAGTCAACCACAACATTAATTAAAGAACAGACGGAGCATCAGTTTTACTAGCTAGCCGGTAATTTTCTAGACTGTTGAACTGCAGTAACCGAACACGTGGACATTGGCGGGCGCGTTACAGCTTTTAAACCGTGCAACCAGTTTTCTTTTACTCCACACCTGCTGCAGCAGCAGATGTTCAGCAGCACTGTGTATGCATACGTGTGGAAAAAAAGATCTAGACAGGAATACACGAGTTTTATTTTCACAATAGCTGATGCGACGTACAAGACACAAAAAAAAAAAAAAAACTATCAATACCATAAGACACCAATGCCACAATGAACTCGACATGGACAGGTTACAATATGCCGAAATTAATTAACAAAAGCAGAAACCCGGAGGCTTTTTCTCTATGGACTCCAAGAACTGGAGGCCATCTTCAAGAACAGATGCAGGGATTGTGCGCTCTAGGATTCAACCACCATGCTCTCAGCTTCTTTCTTGATGGACTCGAATAGCACCGACGAAAGGTAGCGCTCACCAAAGCTTGGGAATACCACCTGTATGAAAGAAAGAAATATAAAGATTTTATCTTTTCAAGACAAGGATCCCAAGTCATAACAACATGATTTACACGCTGAAACACTTCTCAGGTGGTGTTTAAACTGCAGGTAAACTCATCTCTCGCTTTCAAGTAGTAGTTACTAACAGATGAATTACGAGAAAAGACACACAGATGAAAGTGCTATGTACCTCAGTGCTACTGCAGTTCTCAAAGGGATCAAAATACACGCAAGTATGGATGGTAGGATGGAGAAAATGTAACACTTACAACAAAGAGTTTCCCTGCATTTTCAGGTCTCTGAGCAAGCTTGATGGCTGCAGCCGCAGCTGCACCAGAAGATATCCCCACCTACAGATGTTTACATCATCAGATTTCAGCAATAGTAGATACATCTAATCATCTATCTTACTGTCCAACGTATGGAGAGGTTACCAAATGAAATGTATGCAGGAGTGCAAAATAATAGAGAAATATAAGCAAATGTCTGACAGATCCTACCAGCAAGCCTTCTTTCAAAGCAAGAGCCTTTGCCATCTCAATGGATTCATCACTTGAAACCTAAGAACAAAAAAAAAATTATAGAAAGATTTAAAGAAGAATGAAAAGAAATGCATGATTACATTATGTGAATCTACTACAAGCTTTTTTTAAGAATGGAAAAGTAAAATTATTATATTATAGTTAAGTGAGCAAAAGATATGTCCAGCACTCTACAAGAGGAATTCATACTTGTATGGTTTCATCAATAAGGTCAACATCCAAGACCCCAGGAATAAAACCAGCTCCAATTCCTTGAATTTTGTGTGGCCCTGAAGAAGGGGAACCAAATCTCTTAGTCCAAATCAAGCAGTATAGATAATTTGTGGGTGAAAATGGTCTGCAAGGTTTTGTCTTAGATTTTGTGAGCTGTGAAGCAATCAAGGTCCAGCAATTTGCATTAGTGAACAACCAGATGGAGATGACTATAAAATTCTATACGAATAAAATGCAACACATGTTGGAAGCAAACATTACCAGGCTTTCCACCATTCAAAACAGCACTTTCAGCTGGCTCCACAGCAAAGATCTAACAGAGGATAAACAAACAAAAATAATATTAACTTTATTTTATACAGTAGAAATAAGTAAATGCTAGTTATCAAAATGGTAGCTAAACCTGCAGTGGAATCAGGCTTTGCTATGCTTACCTTGATATTGGGATTTTGCTCTCTTAGATATTGCCCAGAGCCAGTTATGGTACCACCAGTACCAACACCAGAGACAAGGCCGTCAACTTTTCCTGCTGTAGCTCTCCAGATCTCAGGCCCAGTTGTCTCATAATGAATCTGTATAATAGTTTTTTTCAGTATGACAAACCAGAAGGAAAATATCAGTATCAGCAATGACATGCTCTTAAAACGTAAAAGAGATAAGTTTATGCTGCACCTTTGGGTTAGCAGGATTTTCAAACTGTTGAAGGATGAATGAATTGGGTGTCTTTGCTGCAAGCTCCTCTGCTTTTTGGATGGCTCCTTTCACTCCTAGGAGTGGGTCAGTAAGGACCAACTCAGCACCAAAAGCCTTCAATGTGACCCTCCTCTCCACAGTCATGGAGGCAGGCATCGTGAGCATAAGCCTGTAGCCCTTTGCAGCAGCGATAAAGGCCAGTCCAATGCCTGTGTTGCCACTAGTTGGTTCAATCAGCACACTCTGGCAACAAGAACATGGGAAAGCAAATTATTAGCAAGATATAGATTAAAATTATTAAAATAATACGAATTTAGGTTTACATGCAATTTACTAAAAGAGTTGACCATAATGAAATTCCCTTATTCTTGTGAAGACTAGGTTAAAAGTCTTAAATCTACTTTGAAAAAAAAGAAAACAACAGTTTTCATTCCAACCAGGACATTTTTTAGGTCTCAATAATGAAGCAGAACAATTGGTTTCAGTTTAGTACAACATCAATTCAAAATGATTGTACTAGTATGATGAGGTCATCAACACCATAATATGTCAGCATTAAGGGCACTCCCAATGAGTTAATTAACTTGTCACATGACCATTTTGCTTATGTGGCAAATGAGTTAATGGAGAGAGAGAGAATGAAAGATGAAAAAACTATTTTTATATAAAAAACCACCTCTTCACTAAAAACCAAAGGACTAAATTTTTTTTAAGAATATGCATTGGGAGAACTGTACTAGCTTCTACGACATAATTCTCTCTTATAAAATATATAATAGATCATTAAATTTTAATACATATAGAAACCACTATAAAAACTATGCATTGAAGATGATTGAGTCTAAAAGATAATTTATTACTCTTAGAAACTATCTATGAAAATTTGCATCGGGAGCGTCCTAACTATCGCTTATCCACACTAACCACTACCCATGTGATTATGCATCATTAAGAGAGATGCAAACACTAGATCGGAGAAGGGCGTTGACCGTACAACTACACTACACAGATAAGCACCCATGTGGCAGTGGAGAGTCGAATATACTTGCTTTTTTCTAGGAAATTGGGTAGCCGTGTTTTGAGACTCCAACAATAGTTTTTAGCTGGTCTTTCGGGGAAAAAACAGTAGTTTTTAGCTTTCTACGTCATCAGGTCCAATTGTCTACTAATACTAAAAACAATACCAACAAGCACAAAAGTTCCAGAGTCAACTTATTATCATGGATAAAGTACAATTTACTCCCTCGCAAAGTCCAAATAACCCATTAAACTATGTTTTAATTTATTTTACCCCACCAAAATGTAATTTTGAGTCGATTTATCATCTCATAAAATTTGTCTTTTTTTAATTCTCCGTACACAAGTATAATCTTAATATGAAACTTTATAAGATGATAGAGATCATCGTAACGCATATTAGAAAAATACATCTTAAAGTTTTACCATAATTTTGCATATAGTTTTATATCTCAAAGATTAATTTATTATTAAATGTTTTGCATATAGTTTTATATCTCGAACATTAATTTACTATAAAATCTTCGAAATGAAATTGTTAGTCAAAGCCAAAAAAAAATTTCTTCTGATTTTGACGAGATCAGCATTCATTTTGGTCACTGAAAGTAGGCCACATGCAAGGCAGATGGAGGAAAAACAAAGGATGCAACATATGCTTTTAGATAGAATTTCACATGTAGAGAAGCCAAGGAATATTCTCCACAAGATTCATCGGTTACCCACCTTGCCCGGAGTGATGATCCCTTTCTTCTCCGCGTCAGTGATCATGCTGTACCCAATCCTGCAGTAATACAACAACACGGAACAAATAAATTTCAGCCCCATAGCCCCTAAAGCTACCGTAGAAATTAAGGACGGGAAGAACCAGCGGCGCCCACCTATCCTTGACGCTGGAGCAGGGCTCCATGGACTCGAGCTTGGCGGCGACGCGCGCGACGCAGTCCTCGGTCACCTTGTTGAGGTACACCAGCGGCGTGTCCCCGATCAGCTGCGCACAGCAAAAATTTGATTTTTACCCGCCAGGTCCTCGAGGAGCAAGCCAAAAAAAAAAGATCATTGAAAAGATAAACGAGTGGTCGCTCACCTCGGTGACATCCCTGGCGATCGCCGGCGACGCCTCTCCCATGGGGTCACGAAGTAAGCTGAAAAATCCAGCAAGGAAAGAAAAGAGATGAGTGGTTACTCTGCTGAACTGAACTGAACTGGTTTCCCCGACCCAGATAAGCAGAACGGCGATCGAAGAGAGGAAACGAACCGAATTCGGAGCTGAAATCCTTGGAGTGGGTGGTTTGAGAGGAAAGGATGAGGTCTGTCGAGAAAATGGCGACTGGCTCTCGAACCTGGACGTCGCTGGAGGGGAAGCCGGGGCATTTATAGGGGAGGCAGATGACTAGATGAGGCTTGTTGGAGCAGCTGGTGAGAGGAGGTGGGAGGGGCGGCATCGGTGATGATCGGTACGTTTGCAAGGCCGGGCTAGGGCGCACTCCATCCTCGGCCGCTCTCCTTCGTTACTACGGGCAGGACGCGGTGTTCATTGAACCTGGACGTGGTCTTGACGTCCTTCCAGTTTAAGGCAACCTGCTTGCTTGCTTGCGTTTTGACGTCTCTACCTGGATATTTGTCACTGTAGCTTGTCGTCGTAAGTTTCCAGTTTCCACGCACGCACTGAAGAACCTTCATTCAGTAAACTCTCTATCGATCCAAGTCAGTGGAAAGAAATCTCATCAAAGAAATCAGTCAGTGACGACGAACGAGAGCGCGCGCAGAGGCCACGCGATCGATCCAAGTCGCGGATAAGGTTGGAGTCTTGGAGAGGTACGTGCATGGTCGATGAGGCAGTGACGTTCTCGCGGCCGTACTCGTCGACGAAGACCAGCCAGCTAGCTCGCAAGTTAATTGCAACCACTGCAAACACAATAATATCATATTCCATAGTATATATTACTGGTTGGAGACCGTCTTCTCCGAATTACTCTACAAACCCGATCGACGGAGAAGTCGATGACGAAGGACCGGTCTGTCGTACTACTGTAGTCCGGTAGGTTAGCTGAAACCGGAAGAAACTACGACGTGCTTCTTGTCTGTTTTGTTATTGTTGTCATAAACAAGCTAGTTAACAACAACAACCACCCGCTAATTTTCTT
Source organism: Zoysia matrella (assembly GCA_001602295.1). Taxonomy (NCBI): domain Eukaryota; kingdom Viridiplantae; phylum Streptophyta; class Magnoliopsida; order Poales; family Poaceae; genus Zoysia; species Zoysia matrella. Next base: position 40,357 of record BCLG01002526.1, on the reverse strand, counting down.
TTGATCTTCCGCCGTACGTACTATACGTGCTTCGAATGGTGCGCCTGCGAACCACCGGCCACTAATTATCTTCGTGAAGGATCGATCTCTCCCCACCAAAAACACGCCAAATTCATATAGAATCAATCAAGCTGCCAACTCAAGGCGCCAGTTTAATTTATAAGATCAAATTGCCATCTTGCAGCACCAGTTTCAGTTTTATATCGCGGCGTCTAGAACATTAGAACAACAACTGTTATAATCAGTCAAACCAAAGCTGTAGCACACGCCGGCTCCGTCATCGGAGTGATCCAAGTTATCCGGCTCCGTCATCGGAGTGATCCAAGTTATCGCAGCTTTATCCACGGGCGGATCTATCATGTTAGCACCGATGTCACAGACACCAATAAATTTTAGTTGTACCTTTATACAACTCGTTATTTTGTATTAGTGACACCAACAAATCATTGTTAAAAATGATGGTGACACCAACAAATCATTGTTAAAAATAATGATGACACCGTTAACCGGCTTGATCGAGATGACACTGTTAAGCTTAAATTCTAACCGGCTTAAGATCGAGTGCCATCCAATTCGCTTCGCCATGGTGACGGCGGTTAGGGCTAGACACGACGCCGTCCAGGTTCAGTGAACGCCACGCCACGCCACGTCACGTTATGGAGTGGAGTAACCAAGGAGGGAGGGGGAGAGAGAGCGGCCGTGAGTAGGAAGGAGTGCGGGCCCCGTTTTCAGCGACACGGTGCGGGCTAGCCCGGCCTTTGACACTCCGACCGACGGGTCACCAGCTGCTCCAAGCCTCATCCGCCTCCGCCTATAAAGCCCCCGGCTTTCCGTCTAGCGACTTCCATTCCAGGTTCGAGAGCCAGCCGCCGTTTCCTGTAGAGATCTCATCCTTTCCTCAGACCACCCGCCCCCTCCTCCAAGGATTTCCGCTCTTCGACAAATCGGTGTGTTTCCTTAATCCTTTCCTCTCTTCGCCGTTCCGGCGATCGATCCGGGTCGGGGAAACCGGTCCAGTTCAGCTGGACTGGTAACCGCTGACCACTGATCTCTTTTCTTTCGCTGTTTGGATTTTTCAGCTTAATTCTTGACACCATGGGTGAGGCGTCGCCGGCGATCGCCAGGGATGTCACCGAGGTGAGATTGAGAAGCGACCAACCGCCACCCGTCCCCTCCCTCCCCTTCCCTTCCCTCGCGGGTTTCCTCCGCCTCGTACCTTATCTTTCCGAGAGTAAAAAAGAAAAAATAAATCGAATCTTTTGCTGTGCGCAGCTGATCGGGAACACGCCGCTGGTGTACCTCAACAAGGTGACCGAGGGCTGCGTCGCGCGCGTCGCCGCCAAGCTCGAGTCCATGGAGCCCTGCTCCAGCGTCAAGGACAGGTTGCTGCTTGCTCCCCTCCTCCTTTCTGCTGTAGCTTGTTGCGTTTGGTGGATTGCGTGCCCGAGTTTGGTTCCTTCCGCTTGCTCATCAGGACAGATCTGTTCCGTGTGCTGTTGTGGTTCTGCAGGATTGGGTACAGCATGATCACTGATGCTGAGGAGAAGGGGTCAATCACTCCAGGAAAGGTGGGTAATAACTGATGAACCTTTTCGAGCGTTTCTGTTCCTTGGCTCCTCCATGTGAAATTCTATCTGGAAGCATCTACTGCGTCCTTTGTTTTTCCTTGCCTGCGGCCTATGTTCCGTGACGAATATGAATTCTGATCTCATCAAAATCGGAAGAATTTGTTGGCTCTGTCTAACAGTTTCGTTCCAAAGATTCGATTGCTGAAATAATCTATTTGTGCAAGATTAAATTACTGAAAAGCTCTATTTGTGCAAGATTAAATTACTAAAATGCAACATGAATTCAAGGATTGATAATTTGACTGTGGATCTTGTGTGCTTGTTAGTATCGTTGTTAGTAGCAGTTGACAATAGGAGTGGTGCACGTGGAAAGCTGAAAACTATTGTTGGAGTGTTGGTAGCTTAGTGCTTTTGTTGAGATTGAGAAATAAATTGAAGTAAGTACGCTACCCAATTTCCTAGAAGAAAACAATATATATTCGACTCTCCACTTCCACATAGCTGCATATCTGTGTAGTTGTATGGTCAACGCTCTTCTCCGATCTGCTTTTTGCATATCTCTTATTGATGCAGAATCACATGGGCATTGGTTTCTGTGGAGATAAGCTATCGTTAATGCTTGGACTTATTATGGTGTTGTTGACCTCATGACTACCTGCTAACATCATTTTGAATTGAGGATGTACTAAACTGAAACCAATTGTTTTGCTTCACTATTGAGACCTACAAAATGTTCTGGTTGGACTGAAAATTGTTGTTTTCTTTTTTTTTTCTTCCAAAGTAGATTTAATACTTTTAACATAGTCTCCACAACAATAAGGGAATTCAATTATAGTCAGAACTTTCAGTAAACTGCATGTGAACGTAAATTAATAATATTTTAATAATTTTAATCTATTATATTAGTACTAATAATTTGCTTTCCATGTTCTTGTTGCCAGAGTGTGCTGATTGAACCAACTAGTGGCAACACAGGCATTGGGCTGGCCTTTATGGCTGCTGCAAAGGGCTACAGGCTTATGCTCACGATGCCTGCCTCCATGAGCATGGAGAGGAGGATCATATTGAAGGCTTTTGGTGCTGAGTTGGTCCTTACTGACCCGCTCCTGGGAATGAAAGGAGCTGTCCAAAAAGCAGAGGAGCTTGCAGCAAAGACACCCAATTCATACATCCTTCAACAGTTTGAAAATCCTGCTAACCCAAAGGTGCAGCATAAACTATCATTTGTATTTAAAGAGCGTGCCTATGCTGATATTGATATTTGCTTTCTGAGTTTTTCATACTGAAAAAAATATTATGCAGATTCATTATGAGACAACTGGGCCTGAGATCTGGAGAGCTACAGCAGGAAAAATTGACGGCCTTGTCTCTGGCATCGGTACTGGTGGCACCATAACTGGATCTGGGCGATACCTAAGAGAGCAAAATCCCAATGTCAAGGTAAGCATAGCAAAACCTGTTTGCACTGCAGGTTTAGCTGCCATTTTGATAACTAACATTTAGTCATTTGTCCTGTATAAAATGAGGTTAATCTTATTTTTGTTTGTTTATATTCTGTTAGCTCTATGGTGTGGAGCCAGTTGAGAGTGCTGTTTTAAATGGTGGAAAGCCTGGTAATGTTTGCTTCCAGATGCGTTTCTTTTTATTCCAAGTATAGAATTTTATGGTCATCTCCATCTGAATATCCACGAATGCAAATTGCTGGACTTTGATTGCTTCACAGCTCACAAATCTAAGACAAAGTTCTCTTAAGAGTGTCCCTTTTAAGGTTGCATTGTATTCGTGTTAAATATATCTTGTGAAAAACTTCAAACAACCTATGAGGAACTAGGTGTCTTTTATTTAAAAGGAAATAGGCACCAATTTAAACATGGGTGCTCAGCGTGTACACCCGTGTGCTTTAACCAACTGAGCTAGGCTCAATTCCTTGAAATATATCTTGTCAGATATTGCTGTTGAATAGTTGTGTAGTTATAAGAATTGGCAGATAGTCATGCAGTTGTAAGGTTACTTTTTTTTATTTTTTGCCTTTCTCAATACAAGAATGATATATTCGTGGAGAAACCTTGCAAATCATTTTCACCCACAAATTCTTTATGCTGCTTGATTTGGACTAAGAGTTTTGGTTCCCCTTGTGCAGGGCCACACAAGATTCAAGGAATTGGAGCTGGTTTTATTCCGGGGGTCTTGGATGTTGACCTTATTGATGAAACCATACAAGTATGTATTCCTCCTGTAGAGTGCTGAGCTGTAGAGAAGACATAGACTTTCCCATCATTAAAAAAACTTGTACTTCAGTAGATTCACATTATGTAATCATGAAATTCTTTGCATTCTTCTTCTTTAAACCTTTCTGAACTTTTTGGTGTTTTTGTCTTTTCTCAGGTTTCAAGTGATGAATCCATTGAGATGGCAAAGGCTCTTGCTTTGAAAGAAGGCTTGCTGGTAGGATCCTGACAGACATTTGCTTCTATTTCTCTATTATTGTGCACTACCGCATACATTTCATTTAGTTAGCCTCTTCATATGTTTGACAGTAAGATATATGATTAGTTGTATCTACTTTAGTCTAAACCTAATGATGTAAACATTTATAGGTTGGGATATCTTCTGGTGCAGCTGCGGCAGCAGCCATCAGGCTTGCTCAGAGGCCTGAAAATGCAGGGAAACTCTTTGTTGTAAGCGTTGCATCCTCCATCCTGCCATCCATACTTGAGTGTGTTTTTTCTTTCAGAATTGCAGCAGCACTGAGCTCCATAGAACTTCCATCTGTGTTTTTTTTTATATTCTTCTGGTCTTTGACTGTAAATTTGAAATGAATTGGTCTTGTCCATTTATAAACCTCAGTGTTTACCTGCACAGTTTAAACACCATCTGATAAGTGTTTCAGAATGTAAATCATGTTGTGTTGAAAAGATCAAATTTTTGTATTTCGTTCTTTCATGCAGGTGGTATTCCCAAGCTTCGGTGAGCGCTACCTTTCGTCGGTGCTCTTCCAGTCCATCAAGAAAGAAGCCGAGAGCATGGTGGTCGAGTCCTAGAGCGCGCACAATCCCTGCATCTGTTCTCGAAGACAAGTCTCCAGGTCCAGGAGTCCATAGAAATAAAGCCTCAGGGTTTCTGCTTCTGTTAATTAATTTCGTCATATTTTGACCTGTCCATGTCGAGTTCATTGTGGCATTGATGTCTTATGGTGTTGATAGTTTGCCTTTTTCTGTGTTGTACACCCTTGCATCAACTAATGTGGAAATAAAGTACTCTTGTGTATTCCTGTCTTGATCTTTGTTTTCCACGCGTATGCATACACAGTGCTGCTGAACGTCGTTGTGCCTACTGCTTGTTTCTACTCTACTTTCTGCTGCTGCAGCAGCAGGTAAAAGAAAACTGGTTGCAGGGTTTCAAAGCTGCGACGCGTCCGCCTATGTCCATGTGTTCGGTTACTGTACTGACAGCACCGTTGGAACAGAGCACACACCATCAATATGGGAAGTAACAACCATGTTCTCGCGGCCGCCCAAATTTGACCAAATTCAGATCGCTGGCCATGAGAACCTACCCATCGTTCAATGTCAAAATTTCTCCCAGAGATGTACAAGCAGAGCCTCAGTCCAACATAGAGATGATGACAGTGCTTTTATTTTCATTGCATTTGTCTAACAGTACTTGTTTTAGCAAATAAAGAGAAGTTTCGTACTATGCTTCAATGGGAAAAAGTATCCATGAGTAGCAATGAGAAGCGCATGAAAGCAGTCAAGGCCGACCCTTCCTTTCCTTGAGTGAATACTATACATGCGTCATGATGTGATGACGGCCTACCAAAGACTGCGATCTTACAAACACCATAAGCAACCAGCTAAATGAGCTATCTCAAGCCACCATAGTTCTATGTGGCACAGGACAGTAAGGACAGTCAAGGTTAACACCCAGGTCTTAGAGCAACCGATGCAACCATCCTGAACTACACAGAACAGGATCACCTGTCGCTCGTCCATCTGCGGATGCGCTCGTTCAGCGCCTACCCTTTTTATAACAGCTCAGATTCAAACACCGATCATACTCACGCACACGCTCTGCAGATCGCACTTACACAAGAGTTTGTTTATACTTCCGTTCTTGTTTCATATAAAAGAATTAATTTGAAGTTACTATACTTTTGATCATTGGCTATTTAAGTTGATCTATTCATTTTTTAACTAGCAAAATGAGACTATTTCTCATGGTTTACCTATACCGACAAGTCATAAGGATTGAGACTTTTTCCATAGGCCTCACTCTTACGGGCCCACACATCAGCGACGCTACTCCGAACTAATCAAGGATATGACAGAAAGGAATATAAGAGGAACCTAACAGACACATCCAGAGAGGGCCAAGGAACATAGCAAAGGTTGAGGATCATATTGGAGCAACTACCAAATGGTATTCAATTCATTAAATGTCTAAAAAATCTAGCTATTTAGTCTCTGAACTAGAACACTACTAGAGCTAACTAAAAAGTTTAACCTAGGCCTGACCAACTTCTGATCTCATTTGCCTGCACTGATTACACTGCAATCTAAGAGTTTCTAAGCTCCCAACACGACACATTCATGAGACGACGCTCCAATTACGTCTCAGTTGTGCCTATCTGCCTGCCTCAGCTGCAAGACCTTTTTGTGAGAGTTGGAGTGTACGTGACTCTCAAATGTTGGGCTGTTGGCAGGTCTATACTCCGGCAGCAGCCTGCCAGACTTGAACCGAACACCGCACGCATTGCATAGAGTCTTAGGCCCCAATGGACCAGCCCTCCACTGTGGGGTCTTGGAGGACATGCAATGGGCACACACCCTCATCAGTGGCTCCTCCGGCAGCTCCCTCTCACTGGCATTTGCAATCTTTTTGATCATCTTCTTATCTCCCCGTTTTCCTTGCTCTTGCTTTTTATTGGTTCCTAGGGCACATTGCTTCTTGGTTGCGGTAGTGACCCTGTTCTCTGGCTTAACCTTTGGGCTACACGCATTGCACAGCATCTTAAAATCCAATGGACCATGCCTCCATGTTGGTGCATGGCAAGACAAACAACTGTTGCATCTCTTCAACAGCTGCTCTCCAGGCAACTGTGTCAGTTCACCCTCCTCACACTCCAATTCCTCATATTCTTGCCCCTGTTGTTGGCAAAGTTCTTGGTCCTTCTCTTTCTGGGGGAGGATCAGCTCACTCTCTGCCATCCAGTGTTTCTGATCCATCAGGAGTAACGGTGGCTCGATAACCAGTGGGATGGTATACTGGTCATCATCATCACTTAGAACTGAGGCAAGACTCCTTTTTCTTTGTCTGCCATTGGAATACGAAGATGTCAGTAACGTTGGGTTTCCAGCACTTTGATCAGCCATTGTAGTGATTGGTTTCCCTGAAACAGGGTTTGGGAAGGATGCAGAGCTAGAAAAGCGGTCCTTTTCATAGATATGGAGCCAATCTGGGTTGCTGTCATCACTTTCCTGCAGCGGAAAGAGGTGGTGGCATGATAATTGTTAGTAAGAATGCAACAGCCAAGTAACTATGCATATATTGGTCACTGCTGGCTTCAAATTACAGAACTTTGAAGTAATTTCTGGTTTCCAAAGTTCCGGTTCAACACTATAGAGCAAGCACAGATGAAATAAAATCCACACAAATGGGCACAATATTTATTATTTGTAAAAAGACAAGTGCAAATTGGGACCGTTCATAACACAGGACTTCTTGAGAGCTGAAGAAACAATACTCTCTGATGAAAAGCTAACAAAAGCTCATTCTTGAAGCCAATAAGATGGATGAGGTCTTGATCATTCCAAACAGAGAGCATTTATATAGGCATAAAGGGGGATAAACATCGCCACAGCAAGCCTTTTAAACAACAACAAAAAAGTACTGCATTTATCAAATTGTGGTGGCGCAAAGCAATACTACATACCACTAAGGCAGTTTCTCAGTTACAATTTAATTAAGGAATACAGTTGGCACACAGTAGGACGAAATTGCAGTAAATGTTACGAACGGAATGAATTAAATGAAAAGCTGAAACCCTCGTTTATTTCAAAAGATATTTTGGCTGTAGGAAAACTGAGCAATTCCTAAAGGCAGAGTGAAGCAGAGCGCATATTGCCAATGTCTCTAGTGCTAGAATTCCACCCGAGTTGACACATAACCAAAATATCACCGTCACAATCTTGCATACGCATCATATCACAGCGACCGAAATGACTAAACAATTGACGCACTTATGCAATGACCATGACATGAGGAAAGGAACACATGCACAACATATGGGGTAACATTTTCTTTTGCGTGACTTTCACACTTTTGAAACCGCAAAAAGGGCAAGCTTTTCCATAGGTTGGTTGCGAGAATTCCGCAAACGTAAAATGAACCCTAGGGAAGGTTGCAATTTACAAACTCTAGAGCCTCTGGCTTCGTTACAAATGCTCCCACTGAAAGCTCTTTATATTGTAAATTTTGAAAAAAAAAACAAAGGAAAAAGGAGCCTGAAAGCCCTTCTGAACAAGGGCATTGAATTTTCAATATTTTTCTAGCATAAAAAAGAGTAATTTTCTAGCAGAAACGGAAATTGACTAAGAAATTACTAAAAAATCTACAAGCGGGCGTTCCTTCTCTAAACCCGCAAGGCGAAATTACTCTCACAAGAAGAACATAACCAAGAAATATATATACACACACACACACTCTCAGAAGGTTACCCCAAAACCCACAGTCCAGCGCAAGAACCGAGGAAGAACAAAATTTCCTCCAACTCAAACTTTTTTCACACACATAGAAGCAAGAGCAGGAAGAAAGCCCGGCTTTTGGCCATGGAAAACCCTAGAAAACGCCTAGATAAGCATCCACAGCAACAAGAACAAGGAGACAGTACGGGTGCGGAAGTGGAGGAGAAGCTACGGAACGGACCAAGGCGGCCTGGTGCAGGTAAAGGTCACCGAGGGAGTCGGCGGCCGCATTCGCCGACTGCAAGTCCATGCCTCGCTGCGACGGTGGAAGCGGGAAGCGAAGGAGGAGGAGGAGCAACCGTCGGCTGGCGCAGGGCGGCGCTGCCGGCGGGAGGCGTCTGAGGGAGGGAGAGACTGGGAGGGAGGTGAAGGGATTTCGTGCGGTTTTTTTTTCGTTCCGAGCCGAGGTTTTATGGGATGATGAGGTGGCGAACCAGAAGGGTTTTCAGTTTCTTTTCATATTAATTTTGCAATCAAAGTGTACTAAAAAAGAAAAAAATTTAATTTGTTTGCCCACTTTTTGGCCTATTTGTTTCCACTTACGAGCAACATATAAATGAAAAAAGTGATAATCTCCCTATACTATACGGCTTAGTTCCGCTATATGTTCCCTCAAAAATTTAAACAATAAAAAGTAATAAGCGAAAAGCAAAAAAGACCTAGGTTCATATTTTTTTTAAGTCGGTTGCAATAGATGAGAATTAGAGCTTTTTTTTGTTGTTGGATGGATCACTTTTTGTTTTTGGACTTATCCTTTAATCTTTTTTTATGATGAATAATTTATATTTTTTAAAAAATATGAAAGATAGTATATTTTACACTACCTTTGTTTAAAAGTATAAGTATTTTTAGGTTTGATCAAAGTCACACTTTTTTAACTTGATTATTAATTATAAAAAATTTATAATGCTTTATTATGTTGCTAGATTTATCAGAAAATGAACTTTCATAATATGTAACTTATTTTATTAGAAACTATTTAATTTTTAAAGTATTATTAATCAAAATTATTAAAATTTGACTTTGATCAAATCAAAAAATGCTAATAATATTTTGGAATGGAAGAAGTACATATTTTCTTGTAGCTGAAGCACCCTTCCATATCAGGAGACATTATCTACAAAATTAAACATGATTTTGGTAATCTTTTCATAGCATTACTATCGATTGTCTTATAAATTTTAAGCCACAAGGATTCCCTCATTCATGGAGGATATCTGAAATATTGTAAATCTGCAATGTAGATGCACACACATCAATGCCAATCAATGAGGAGAATCAGCAACACAAATTCCCATTCCTGTATGCCCGCGTATGGATTTGAACTGAATACTGTTTGGATTTGGCTTCAATTTTCGTACTGGTCTCCCGCCCCGCTCCCTTTTTCTGGTCCTCGCAAGCAAAGCAGGCCAGAGCAACCATTGTCACATGTGTGAGCTACCCTATCTCTTTACATCCTTTCCAAGTCAAGAGGACCTGGCTCCTCCTTGCAACTGGAATCTCCTCGCATTTACTGTTTCATATTGGTAGTCCATCATGTGAGATCAAAATTGTGCAAATTACTGCTACTCTATCAAAGGAGTTACTGATACCTAATCACAAATTATTTTCTGCTATTTTTTTGGTTCTGCATGAAGAGACAGAGGGAAAAAAGGGAAGAGAAATTGTTCCTCTCTCATGCTGTAATTGTGACTTTTCTGTCCAGGCTCTCTCTATAGAATGGTGTTCTACTGTTTCCTCGTATTGCGTCCAGCTGAAAAAGTACGAAGTCATTCCGGACAAAAAAAAAATTGGAGATGACAGATCTGTATTATCTTTCAGTAGCAGAAAAGATGCCAAGGTTCCTGAAATACTGAAACGCAATCTTGCGACGGCAAAGCAAAATAGTACTATTTGAAGAAACATGTATGACTATCCTCTGTATCAAAAACTTCCTCTGTCTCAAAACCTAAGCATTTTCAGTTTTTTCAAAATCAATGTTCTTTAACTTTGATCATTAATAATGAAAAATTTATAAAATTTTATTGCATACAAATTATATTACTAGATTTATCATGAAATAAATATTTATATTATGTAACTTTTAATATTAAATTATTTTTAATTTTTTTTAAGATATTATGAGTAAAAGACTGACTTTGACCAAAGTTAAAAATGCTTATATTTTAAGACGAATGTAGTACGGTGGATTAACAATAATTGATTTACATATCAGTGACTGGTATTTACTGTAGACGACGTCATAAGAAACACAACGGGTCAATGACAATATTCTACTGATTCTCGAAGAGTTGAAGTTCTGACAGCATATAAATAAATACTATTACTCCATAGGAAAAAAAAACAGAAAATTGTTTACTCTTTCGGATCTCGGGCCTATCAAACTGGGCCGTGCTCTGCCTCGAAAGAAGTCAAATGGGCCGCGCTGCCGAAACCGGCCTCATCAAGTCGGAACGCGAACCGTCGTCTTCCTCGCCCCGCGCCGCGCCGTCAAACTCAAATCCGCGAGCGTCTCCACCAACCGCGCAACTCGTCGGCCGCCGCCGTGCTCCTCCTCCTCCTCCTGCCGCCTTCACAAGTGTCGGGTGTTGTGGATTCTGGATCCATCAAGAACCGGGTCCTATTCTCGGTGAGTAACCGTATCTTTCCTGAATGCCATTTAGTTTTCCCCCTTTTCTTGCTCGGCGTGGGTTTTGTTCTTGGAGATCTTTGAAGTCGTGCAGAACATTGAATCTTAATCGTGCTCTCGTTCGTTGGAGTTCCAATCTGATCGATAGTTCTTCGTCAGTTCGACTATAGGCTCGTCTTCTTCCTGTTCTTCTTTCAAGAACGAATCTTCTTCTTTTTTCTTGCGTTCAACGGGGCTTAATAATGATTAGTTTCGTTTTATTTCCCAAAAGAAAAAAGTTTGGGGATTCAACGTCGGTATAGAACTTTGTCATTCCCCACGCTAGGTTCGCTCGCTGATGATTGGCAAGTAACAAAAGTGAACACTTCGCTTCAACCTACGTTGCGCAGGAGATGCTAGGAAAAAAAAAACCTTTGTTGGGCAGGATGATTCCCGTATTATTCTTGAACCCCCACCCCGAAAAATTAGTGCCTTGGTGCTCTGTAATTACGCATGCGTTCAGAGTCTTCAGACAAACATCTGAAACCATTTTCTGGTAGATGTATGGAATCATTGTATTTGTTTTTGGACTAGTGATAGTTAGTTATGCATTTTTTGTTTCAGACGGTTGGCATGCTGTGATCTATTTCTTTCTTGTTATATATATGTATTCTCTGAGTGATGCTATTGGCCAGTCAATGAACTGAATATCTTTGAATAATATGTGGTCTTCTTTGTATGCTATAACTGAAGAAATCATCGCATAAGGAGTTTATTAATTTAAACTCTATGCCAAATTAATTTTCACTGACAGATCTTCTTTTGTTTATTGAAAATAACCAGTTTATGTGATGGCTGGAAATGTTTGGGGGGAAAACGATACAGAAATGGTGGATTTTATGACAGACCCTGTCGACAACAAGACTACCTTCAAAGGTTTGAAAGAGTATGTCAAAACTCTTGATTCAAACACGCTTCCTCCTTTTCTTGTCCGTGTGTGCACCCCTGACAAGCCAAGCTCGTACTCTGAGGAGGAGATCTTATGCATTTTTGAGACTGCTGCAGAAGTGCATGGCCACAGCATTGTACCGCATATTGGACAGATCGTTGCAAGAGTAATTAGGATTATGGCATCAGTTTCGAGGTCCTTACACAGTGCTGGTTGTTCCAAAGTGGTTTGCACATTATCACGGTATTGTATTGATCCTTTGGCTAGAGAAGAAGAGAAATCTGGGATCCTTAGCTCTCTTTGCCGTCCATTATCAGATTGCTTGATGAACACTAATAAGAGTATCTCTTCTGGTTCTGCTCTTTGTATCACTGGTCTTGTCCAGTCTAGTAATTGGCAATTTGCATCTGATGAGTTGGTTAATGATGTCTGCTTGAAAGTCTCCGGAGCTCTAGAGGAGGCTCACTGTCAGACTGTCGTGCACTTAAGTCTGGTGGTTGTTCTGTCTAAGCATAATCCTTTGACACTTGAGCCCTATGGGCGATCTTTGATAAGATCAGGATTAAAGATATTGGGTGATGATACTAAAGCAAGAAATTCACAGCTGATTATGTCATCCATTCTGATGATACACTGCATCATGACAAGTCTGGATGTGAGGAACATATCTTCTGAGGTCAGTAACATCATCCATATTTTGGAGCAATGCCAAGTTGATAATGTTCCAGAGGTCTGCGCTGCAGCAGTTAAGGCAGTTGAGACTGCTAAGATACTTGGGAGGCAGGAAGATTGTGGAGATCAGAAAAGGTTAAGTCCATTTGTAAACTCTAGTGTGAGGCATATCAGGAAGGGATCAAATTCCCCAATAGAGGATGCAGATATCAGAGACAGTTGTTCGAGTGGGTCTTCCTGTGAGTTGCAGTCTGTTCGTTCATTTGCTGGCTTTGATTCACAACCGTCAGTGGGGCAATGCACAAGTAATCTTGGAAGTACACGTACAAGGCGGCGACTTTGGAGCAATGGTTCTCATTCTTCTCATGAAACATCCAACTATGAGTTTTTTCACACTGCAGCGTTGGATAGTGATGATGCTTTGGGTGTGAGAGGGTGCTCTAATTCTGCTGGTCTTCCTAAGTCAGGTAGAAGGTGGTCTGATGTGTCAAGAAGAATTGATAACCCATGTCCAACATGTTTAACACCTCAATCAGCAAGCCCTCAGGTATTTTTGCAGTTCATCATTTAAATTTAGCAGTTTTAGTATCTTTGAAAAAGAAAAGCTGGACTTGCCTAAGAAGAACTAGGTGATAATTAAGAAATGGACACCCAAATTTGTGTCCAAGAGGATTTGCACTTGGGTGTTCAGGGATTATATCCACACCCTTAACCAAACCAATTGGGTTCCTGGCATCGTGGACATACTTATTGCATCAGGATGTGGTATACAAGTTTCATTTCTTGTCCTTTGGTACATAGTTACATTTATGCTATTTGACTATTCACTGAGTGATGTCAAAAAGCAGTAACTTTGGACATTGCTGCAGAAGCACATGGTAGCTTTTATTTATTTTTTCTTCTTTTATGTTGAGAACTGACATTTTCCATCAATGCAACAAATACGTCCTTTTATGGATTGCATTTAGTATTTTTATTTTTTTATGTCGTTTATTGTGTCTTTAGTGATGTTCATTATTCAGTATATGACTTTATATTACAGCATGGAATTCCATAGAATCACCCCTTACAGATAAAAATAAACATTTTCCCCTTGTGAATGATAGGTACACAGGCGTCAAGCTTTATCAGGTGATATCAGGATGCAATCAACTCCAAGGAAGCAGGTCCACTCTTTCAGCTCCTGTAGGGATTCAGAAAGACATAACCTTCAGTTACCAGCAAGCTCAGCTTTTCGGCAGATACAGTGTTCAGGATACTGCTCAGATCATGTCTTGTTTCAGAAGAAGAATGGTGAATTTGAGGAAAGGAAAAGATACTGCAACTCAGTTCTTCAGGGCAACCAGTGTCATGTGCAAAATACTGACTTGTTGACTGAAGACATGAAGTTCCCAGCCAATGGTGTGTGTTCAGATAGAGCACAAACTCATTGTGAAGAACACCAAGCTGGGCATGAGAAGATGCCCAAAAGGAAGAAGAACAAAGGAAAACGTTCTGGCAGACAATTTTTTCTTTTTTTCTGTTTCATGGTGATAGTTACGTTCTTGTTTGCATGGTGGAAGAATGATCGCAATGAGCCTTATGTAGTACCTACATAGTCTCACAAGCATGCCCCTTTGCAAGATCGTAATAAGTTTTTTTTTTTAATTGTCACTGTATTATGTATCAAGTTGTCAGAAGCTCTATGATGTCAAACCTTTTATAGAAATTATACCGTATACATGCAAACAATGTAAATCTGTTTATACAAATGAAGGGGTATGCATTTACCTATTTACAGCATTGCCAATATGTGGTCCAGGAATGGATGAATGCAGCCTGAAAGCTTGCAGTTGAATAAAAGGAGAAACAGCTCAGGAAAACATAGGGACTGATTATTTATACAGTACCAGAGAGTGCCCTACATGACTCTTTGGACTAGTAAGTTTCATTTTTTACATCTTATCTCTTTAAGGCTCTCTGGCATGTAATCACTCCTAAAGGATTGTAGCCCCACAGTAATTTTATTATTGAAATATGGCAATATAGTTTTTGTCCGATTGCTAAAAGGAAGCTTCCATCTTTAGCCATGCTTTTCCTGCTAGAGATAAAAAATACATTTTGTATGCTGCCCTTCATATCTTTTGAGTTCCCACAAGTCCAACGGTCTCGAAGCTTACACAAGTTTGTAGAGCTGAAAACACAAGATGTGACTTTAGAGAATCGTTTTCAATTTTAACAGTGAGCAGCTTCGAGAACAATATCAGAAGACATTGGTACGGCACTCAGTCCTAATATTACTCCTGTTGGTTAATTAACTAAATTATGGTGATTGTATCTATCTCAGAATGAAAGTCAGATTAAACTTGTTATACGAACTGATCTACAAAGATCACAAATGCCTTCTCGCTTTCTCTGCATGCAGAACCTCTACATGAATGTAACAGCGCCAAACGCGTTTGTTTCATTTCAGCCAGCTACCACCTCAGTAAAATCACCAAACACTATTTAGCAATCAGCAACCGGTAAAATACAAAGAAATACAGAGGGGAAGCATTGACTTGAAGCATGTGCACGACCATGGGCTGTTCTGTTTGTTCTACCACCAATCCGTGCCCATGGTCGTGCACCTGAGCTACTAGGTGCTGCTGTGGGTTGTATGCCTCCTATGCTATGTCACGAGTTCATCGCGCCATGTTAGCCGCACACGCGACTAGAGTGCCTTGAGATGCTACGACGACTCCGAGTGCGCTTCTGACGATGTGCAAGCCAATTCTGAAATAGAATGGTCCTTCAGTCCACTCCTTCCCATCAAGCTCATCGTATGACCAGCTAGCGCAATTCTAATTCAGGACCGAACCAAGCAACTACTACTCCTCCGGGTAGCAGCTAGCCATGGTCGAGACGAGAGAGCGAGCAAACCAGGACAAAACTGCCAGCGTCTGAAGAAATTTTCTCTTTCAGCGACAGAAACAGCATCTTGAATTGCATCTCGTCAGTAAGAGCTTTTACAGTCATCGCGTATCCATGTGAGCCTTTAACGTCTGCACTCTGCAGCTGCTTCTGCCGAGAACAGGCTTGGCCAGTCAGCCTGGCTCGGCGGTGAAGAACATGAACGACAGCAGTGCCATGCCGGACGGCGGTGAAGAATCCTTCTCTGTAAGCGTGAACACATCATCAGGCTGCTCGGCATATGCGGCATATCTCCATCGCCATCATTCTCCAGTTTCTGTTTGATTTCTAGCTTCTAGTATTATTCACAGTGTGCTTTGAATATCGTCGTGTGTCCGTGGTTTCATTCTCATGCCTAATCATTCTGCTTTGAGAATTGACATGGGGGCACTCAGGTAAGAAATGGAATTAAACAATATAATTTGAAATTACAGGAAAAAAAAATCACGGAGGTAGTAAGACAAATGAGCTCTGAGAGCACGTGCGTGTTTCAATCGTTTCTTCAAGCATGGAGTCGAGACCAGACGAGGTGGCGTTCTGGTGCAGACATGGAATTGGTCCCTTGCTCTTTGGGCCCGTCATGTAGTAGCTTGGGCTAAAATCTTAAACGGGTATTGGATCATTTCGATCGAGCTAGAATTAGGCACATGCCGGCGATGCAAGTCATCACACGTTGCTTTCATTTTCAGTTTGCACTCCACTATGACAGTAGCCGGAGTAGCTACTAGCAAGTCTCAGCGCAGCAAAAGAAGGAAAAATAGGAAGAAGAAGAAAGGGACCGTGTCCTTGCCCAAGCAAGGAGGGTGACCCAACTCACAGAATTCACTCCATGTCAGCTGCGCATCTCCACCAAGCAATCTCTCCTTCCTTCTCTCCCAGTGCATCATGCATGCAGGCTTCGAATCGACGATCTAGCGTTAACTTTCTAAGAATATATATAAGGAGGAAGACGATCGAAATGGGTCGCTATCGATCGATGTATCGATACAAAGCTCGTGGCAGAAGTTTAGCCAGCAGATTGGTCGCCGTGCGTGCTTGCGTACAACGTCTCCGGCGATGGGGCAGTCGTTTTGCTTGCCGCGGCGCCCTCCTCCTCCCGTCGTCGAGGAGTTTCACCCGGACTTCGAGTGGAGGCAGGTCGGCGACGACCGGGAAGTGGTGGAGATCTCCCTGCCGGGGTTCACGAAGGACCAGGTCAGGGTGCGGCAGGACGACTACGGCCTGCTGAGCGCCGCCGGCGAGAGGCCGGTGGGGGGCGGCAGGTGGGTTTGGTTCAGGAAGGACATCCGCCTACCCGATAACTGCGACGTCGCCGGCGTCCACGCGGATTTCATCGAGAAGCTCGTCATCACCATCCCCATCGTCCCGCCGACGCCCTTGTCGTCGCCGGAAAGAGAGATGGTCCCCTCACCTTCTCATCCCATTTATCCTGATGAGCCACCTTCACCGGCTAGGAGGCCGCCACCACCACCTCCTCCTACTTACAAGCCGCCGTCACCACCTCGGCGTCCACCACCACTGCCGTCTCTACCTCCTCCACGGCATCCATCACCGCCACCACAATCTCCTCCTACTTATTACAAGCCACCGTCACCACATCAGCATCCATTGCCATCGTTGCGGCCACCGTCTCCTACTTATTATAAGCCACAGTCACCACGTCGGCGTCCATCACCACCACCGCCTCCTTCTACTTATTACAAACCACCGTCACCACGTCAACGTCCATCACCACCATCCCCGCCACCTCCTCTTACTTACTACAAGCCAACATCACCACGTCGGCATCCATCACCGCCGCCACCGCCTCCTCCTACTTATTACAAACCATCGTCGCCACATCGGCGTCCATCACCACCATCCCCGCCACCTCCTCCTACTTATTACAAACCACCATCACCACGTCGGCATCCATCACCACCATCCCCGCCACCTCCTCCTCCTACTTATTACAAACCACCGTCATCACGTCAGCATCCCTCACCG